>BLKR01004631.1:0-102707 GCA_011170035.1 Teleogryllus occipitalis | reverse complement strand
CCCCGCCCCATCCCCTCCCCGCCTCATCCCCTCCCCTCCCCTTCCAACCCGCCCCGACCCTTCCACCCCGCCCCATCCCCTCCCCTCCCCTTCCACCCCGCCCCCTCCTCCCAGAGCAGCAGCGTCGCCGCGTCCCAAAGCACCGCATCCGCGCAGTTTGCCGCTGATGCAACGTGCTTGATAGCCCCGCCGTCATCGCAACCCCCCGTGGCTGCGTTGCAGGATCTGCCGGCCGTTGACGCTTCGGCTAAAAACACTGTCCATTGTCACCTTTTATGTTATTATCGTCTTCGTTGCAGGAAGCTGTTCCGTCCTTAAAAGAGTTGGCTTCGTCTGTTTCAGAGGCCGTTTTTGTCGCAGTCGCAGGAGGATGTGTGAAAGTTGGGGTAAGGGAATGTTCTATGTGTGTTTAGAAGAAAACCTGGTCATTTCTTATTCACAATTTCCGTGAAAAGAACGAACAGATTTAACTTTCTAGGAAATCTTTAAAGGAAACCTTTCTATTATTTCCGACTGTGAAGCATCATTTAATTATCTATACATTCTCCGATTTGTTGCTCTCCAGTTATCTGTAGCCCTGATAAGTACTGTTTGATTATTTGAACTTGTTTACGTTTTTTCTGTTCATTTGTGAAAGTTCCTTTTCCATGAAATTATAATTTGAATGCGTTACGATTCATTAAAACGTTATTAAATTATTCCTTTTTCATTTATTCGCTCTACAGCTATACTTCCTTTGGCATTCAGTTAAAGTACACCCTTTGATATGATTCAGAGAATTTACCGCAGAGGTAGTTTTTTGGCAGTCAAAAAATTAAAGTAGATGTGTAATAATATTTATAAACCCACCTTCACCACTTGTTCTTCGTGGAAGAATTTTCGACTAACTGAATCTGAATCCCTCCGATTAGTTTCTGCGGCAGAAAATTAACACTGTAAGGGAATTAACACTTTAAAGGAAATATGTCCAGAAATAAAACCTTTTGATTTCTCAAATACATTACTTTCCTCTTCATTTTTATCTTCTTCATTAAGTATACATCGGAGGCAAGTTCCATTTTAGTACAACTGTAAATTACTACTCCTGAATCACATCTGTTGAAATAATAATTCATCATTTTTATCTTCTTCATAACTATGCTGAATAAAATAATAAAAAAAGAAAAGTATCACGACCATCAGAAAAGTATCGCGAGTATCGAAAATTGAAACGATATTGATAAACTGATGGTTAATAGAATTGTCGATAAATAAACTGTTGTAATGAACACGAAACTAAATTTCAAGACAACGAAATTCTTCAATAATGTTTTTGGCAGTTTTTCTAGTTAATTGTTCGTAACGTCAAACCTAGTGCTACGAAAGTAACGTCCAAACGTCTAATGCCATTGCCTTTTGACTCCTAAAACAGACTTTATATTTTGATTTTTGAAGCTGATATGGAATGTTTTTCGAATATTACCACTCTTTTTAATAATTGCAATAATTGGGTACATACGAGTACTTAACAAATATGTTAACAACAACAATTTCTTAAAACTATTGTTCATGTGACCACTCATCCCATCTCATTTTTATTTTACTTCAGAGTCAATTTTTGCCACATTCAGCAGACCCATTTAATGAAAAATTAAAAATATTTTCCCTCGATACTATTTCTTGGAAATGTAAACGTTTACACGCATATTTGTATTAGCTTTTAAATTTAATGTTCGCTTTTAATATTATATCACATTCGAAAACATCAGCTTTGCGGTCAATCACAGTAATGATACAATTTCGAAGGGAAACTTTGATTCAACCGCAGATTAACAATGGCAGGATAAAATATGCCAATATTATACAATTTGTCGAAATACTACCAGCAGAATGTTGTGTAGCTAGAGAAGAGAGCTTGTTCGACACAATGCATCAACGTCCAAACGGCAATGAAGATTCGACCAGTGATATACGACGGAGAAAATGAAGACTCTCTCAAGAAAAATGCAAATGAAACTTCTTTTCCTTGGAACGCAATCTCTATTTTCCTTTACTCTTAATTTATTTATTCTTTCCTCTCTTCCTTCTTTCTTTCTTTCTTTCTTTCTTTCTTTCTTTCTCTTTCTTTCTTTCTTTCTTTCTTCAAATGCCAGATTCTACTGTATAAATCTATTATCCTACCCACACAAACTTACGTTTGTCCAGTGTGGGGAAACGCAGCTCCTACCGCCATTCAAAAAATTCAAATAGTCCAAAATAAAGTCCTTAGGAAGTCAATTAAAGCTCAATGGTTTATACCTAAACATCAAATTCACAGAGAACTCCGAATCAATACCCTGCTAAAACATATAAAAAAAGTAGCAAATAAGATTTATTCTTCCCTCCCCTCATCTCACCCCGCTCTGAAATTCGATCTAGGTCGAACAGGAAACATCCCAAGTAGAATCAAATCGAAATTTCCTAAAGACATCCTTAAATTTCCCTAAACTAATAACATCATGTAAAATTTTGCCTTTTCCCTTCTTACTGCTCGACAGGGCAATCCTAACAGTTTATCCCTCCAAATCAAGCTAAAATTCAATAGTATCTAAAAGAAAACTATTTATTTAAATAATTCAGAATGTTAACCTCAATTTGTTAAGAAATGCTCAAATCCCCAAAAAGTCAGAATGTAAAACTGAAATCCCTCGAAAGACGTCGAACGAAGAGAAATAAATTTTAAAAAAATCTTTCTTTCTCTTTCTTTCTTTCTTTCTTTCTTTCTTTCTTTCTTTCTTTGTCCCTCTCCCCTTCACGCTCTCTCGGCCCCTTATGTTTCTGTATTTCATCGTATTGAGCTTTATGTTCAACTAAGGAATTACAAAAATGTTCGTAATCTAGAAGAAATCTCTTATTACAGAGAGAATTAGGAGCTGACTGTCTCCAATGCGCCATTCGCATTCATTCGGTAAAAGCCGCAATGCACGATCACTCCCCGTCCCCTCCCTTCAGGCCGACTCGATAAGCAGCGGTCCACGCCAGTTGGTAAGAACAAGATGTGGCAGGTTCGCCAACAATGCTAGGAGTTGGATGACAGAGAAAGGATATTCATGTTGTCTAAACTAAACACTAAACGACACAATGTAGCAGATGTTAGTCATATGATAAAATAAATGACAACAAATGTTAAAAAATTACTAGAATGAGGACAATTAAAATACAAAGGAAGACGAGAGGATAATCGATGTCAATAGAGTTCTGTCCTCGCAAATGGAGGACGGTTAGCAATCGTAAGTTCTAGACAAGGGCGCGTGAAATGGGACGATCTTTTGAGCTGCTCCGATCTAGAAAACGGAAATTGAATAATGGGGTGCTGCACGCTTGGGGTAAACAAATCGCATATGATATAACGGGCATATTCTGTTGTAAATAAAAATATTTAATATTAAACATTAGTAGTTCTTGAAACTACATAAACGGAAACTTTTTGTGCAAAGGAGGTCTTCAGAAAAGATATTCCATTATTGCATTATATTAGTAGCGTGAAAGAGCGTTCTGAGATTTTTTTGTAAATCGGCGGCTGTTCACAGATACAATTTTGATGTCGATGAGTGCGTGTTGCTAAGGATGCATGGGAATTTCACTCACTGAAGCGCATACTTGAATGCATTGCGTGAATAATCCGAAAATACAATAACACAAAATATACACTGAACTTATACATCGATTTTTTGTCTACTGACAAGGAACCCAGAACAACGAACAAAACAATGCCCGTCGACTACTTTTTATAACTCCAGTGAAAATAAAAAGAATGTTGTGGAGGTTTAAAAGTACATTTAAAAAAGACATAGAATGTCGTGTCATTGTGGCTTTTGTTCCATACAATTTGATTTCAGAGGTGAATTAACACAGGTGGATGTAAAAAGGTGAAGGGAAATGAAACTCTAGGAAGTATCGAATTTCATATTTTCTATGTTCGTGTTAACAAGGCTGCACTATAATTATTCTTTTGAATTCCGATGAAAGAGACGCAAGGAAAAAATAATACAAGATATTAAAACCATATCAGGCTATGAAAACATCAAAATATTTTATCAAAATTAACCTCAATAAAGGGACAAAAGATACATACGCTTTCTAAAATTTCGCAAATAATCAACGTACAAGAAAGCAGATATCCCAATACGAACGAGTACCTCAAGATATGAAACCACCAAATGCTTCAATAGGGAAAAAAATATTAGAGAGTTTTTCAACACACAGTTTCTTTTTTCGCTAAAAGTTATCTGTCTGTTGGTACTTGGCGCTACAGCCCGCGTACGGGCCATGGCCTACCAGCAGCGTCGCGGCCTCGCAGCCATGGGCTAAGGGATACGTGTGGTTAGAACGAAAACATCCCCACGCCGAGTTCTAGTCTTCGCAATCGGAGAAGAGAGTTTTCTCATCGTCACACAGCAACATAGTGGGACATTGTAAGGAAACCGAACAATCTAACCGACCGAGAATCGAATTCGACGTCCGCGTCATGGAAAGCGAGCACGAAGACCAAAGAGATAAACCGCATGGGCCGCTAAGAAATATCATTAGTTCTAAATAGAATTACAGTGTAGGCTAATGTACTTTAAAAACGCGGTTCAGTTGACGGAATAACATGACCATCGATTATACGAACAATATTGAAAATATTATCTCTTGAAGCCCAATAAATTCGGCATGTCATCACGAATCCTTTTACTATCTTCGACCTCTCTCACGGAAAAGCAAGTCCAAGGGAGCGCTCCGTTGCGAGACATGCAATCTCGCGCCCGTCGCTGATGAAAATGGCTTCTTCCAGGCCAGGGCGCGAGGCCGTGATGAGTTACAGAGCCCCCTGCAACGCTCTGCGCAACGCCGGGCGGGCGCCGCTTTCCCGCTAGGAGGCGCTGCCGTAACCAGCGCGCGACCCTTCGGACAAAGCCGCTTTCACGCCGTTGCCCAGGAATGCGACGACGACGGCGGTGTTGCACCGACCTGGGGCGCCTAGTCTTTCCACCGCCGCCGCCCCCGCCGCCGCCCCCGCCGCCGCCCCCGCCGCCGCCCCCGCCCCCGCCCCCGCCGCCGCCCCCGCCCACGCCGCCGCCCACGCCCCCCCCGCCCCGCGGCCTCCGCTGCTGCCTTAGCCCGTTCCGCCAACGCGAGGTCACGTTGCCTCCAGCAAATCACCGCTCAGGGCATCAACTGACGTCACTGCAGTCCCTCTGACCGGGAGGTCCTAGGTTCGAGTCCCGACGGCAGCAGGATTTTCGACACAAGCTTGTCAGCGAGGTCGAATTCCGTTGCTCTCTAGAGGAGAATTCTTGCGGCCGACTGCTCTGACCGGTAGTTTTCCGTGGTTTCTCCGATCAACACCAGGTCTAAAAAACGGGCCAGAGACTCCGCGAGAGCATTCCTTCCCATTCCTTGTCCTATCTTACCTCTTACACACACACACATGCACTACACTACTACACATGCCGGGACCGGTCGGGAGCTTAGACTTGTCTTGGCTGGGGCAATGCCTCGCTATTGGGAGATACATGGTTGGGATTGATTGATTGATTTTTCGTGTTTCCGGGCGCGTCAACTACTGTGGTCATTAGTCCCGTTAGTGTAGTGCTGGCTTTTTTCTCGGGAAATGGCGGTGTTCTTCCCCCGCTGGATGGCGAGATCCGGCGCCGACCTACCGTCGGCTAGCGGGGTTTCCCCCTAACCAAGACTCTCCCATCAGCGGGGCACCGCTCCAGTCGGGACAAGCTCTAAGCTCCCGGCCGGTCTCCCGGAATATGTGGTAGTGTAGTGCATGTTAGTGTAAGTGTGTGTGTAAAGGGAGAGGATAGGACAAGGAAGAGGAAGGACAGATCGCGCGCGGTCCGTGGCCCGTTTGGTAGGGTACTGCTCCGGCATTCGCCTGGTGCTGATCGGAGAAACCACGGAAAACTACCGATCAGAGCAGCCGGCCGCTAGAATTCTCCTCCAGACGGCGACTGAATTCGACCTAGCTGAAAAGCTAGTGTCGAAAATCCTGCCGCCGTCAGGACTCGAACCTAGGACCTCCCGGTCAGAGGCGCTGCAGTGACATCAGTTGATGCACTGAGTACATGGTTGGAGAAATCTCCGCTAGCCCACGATAGGTCGGCGCCGGATCTCACCATCCAGCGAAGGATGATCATTTCCAACCCCCAAGCAAAAATCTGGCATTACCCTTACGGAACTAACGACTTTAGCAGTTGACGCTCCCGGAATCATCAATCAATCAATCAATCAATCAATACAGCTAATCTGCAAATGTTACCACAAATTTCTCTGATGTGAATACTTTGTAATAGTATATTTGTAATTTCTTGGAGCACACTTAATAACAAATTTCCTTTAATGGCCATAAATTGTTCATTTGCTTCAAGAATGGAAATGTAATTTCAATACAGTTACTGCAAAGTTATTATGTTTTGTTGAATGCGGGTAATAGGAGTTTTTCCAATTTTGTTATGTGTCGCATGTTAGGTTTTTTTTATTAGGTCGATAAGATGATTAAAAAATTATTAAAATTGAAATAGTGAACATAATGAATTCTTATCTTAAAATAACATCTTCATTTTACGATTCCAGCCATTTAAATATCTTCCTTACCATGGCACTTACTGACAGATGTAGTGAGAATGTTCTTTGAAATTTTAGATTATATAAATGGTCTTATAATACCTTGTAACAAACTTGTTTAATTAAAATTAGTTACACCAATCCCTCCTATTTGAAATCACCGAAATTAACGAATAAACATATCAACAATTCTGCTATCGCAATTATTAAAAATACCGTTTTCGATGTTGATACCATGATACTACACTTATTTCTATGAAACATTAATTGAAGCATGAAAAACATGTAAAATTAACTTGAGTAATTAGAGTCTGTCAAACGTTTTTAGTCATAAAATAATATTGGCATACGAGAACTTCAAACTGCATGCATGTGGTTTCTACTCACTTCTTTATATTTTAATTGGTAGAATTACGCGCCAGTTATTTAGGTTAATAGACAAAAATTGAAGAAGAATGGAAATCACCGATAAACATAACGGGAGCATCAAGCGCTTGGACACAACGGGAACAACGGCTGGCAATGCACACAATAGAATGTGGAGCACAAGAAAATAGCACGATGCGCTACATTATGTTTTATCTGTGAGCGCTTCCGTTAGTCCTAACACATCAATACTAGTGTTACTAATTTGCATGTCATCAAATTGTGTTGTTTCAGGCAGCAATATCGGAATGCGAAACAAAATTTGTGAAACGTAACATGAATAACTAGGTAGTAACAAAGCATCGAAACGGGCTTTCATGTCTCTGTACTAATACTTTCCAAAAATGTATTACACAACTTACCCAAATAAGTAAATAAGTTATCCCTGAGTGACACTGATAGATATCTTAAACTCGAGGTGACATTATATTTTAACGTAGAGTATGTAATAACAACAGACCCTAAATCAGGCATTTATGTTCTAATACTTGTGCCACATTCAGAACCCAAAAAAGCCAACAAACATTACGAAAGGTAAAATATTTTTATTCTACAAATGTTTTGTAGAGAGGTCCTCCAACTAACTTTACGTCACAACTCAACACAAAGTTTTTCAAATATAAATCCTTAAATTTCTCCTAGCCATATATTTAATTTATACAATTTACCTAAGTAGCTTACAAAAGAAAGTTTTTCTTTTATTGTTTTAAATCCCGACAATATTACCGCACTTCTAATTATCCTTACGTAAAATTCAGTGAGTCAATGAAACATGAAATTAAATCATCACAATTTCATTGGTCAATTTTTTGAAGTCTTTGAGGTTTCTCTGAATTGTTTCTTGATCAATGACATACCAAAATCCATTGCCCTACTGACGAGATAAGTGGTGTGCGGACATTCCCACCTCCTCTGTGCTTACCTTGCTTGTGCTCATTTCCGTCTTCATTCATCTACCAGGGAACTCTTTTAGTCATCTAAAACTAGCAGCAACCAAAGACCAATCTCAACCAAACCATATCCAAAATTCAAGGCTAATTTTGAAGCTCTAGGAAAAAATTATTCTCGCATTTATATTCCAAATCTCAAAGAGAAACTATTAGCATTTTTATGGGCGTATACACACCAAATAAATATTAAAAAATTGAAAAAATGAAACCCTACCCAAAATTGAAGGCTAATTTGAGACTATAGGAAAAATATTCCCGCATTTAAATTTAAAAAATCAGGGCTGTACAAAGAGAAACAATGAACAAACGTGCTTATCGGCGAATACACACCAAAGTCAAAAAACATCAGAAAAATTAAGAAACCCTTCCCAAAATTTAAGGCTAATCTCCTTATTTGAATATCTGTCTTTGAAAAACAGAATTCATTAAAGAGAAAAATATCTCTTTAATATTATTGCAATAGGAGGACGATAAAAAATTGTGAACTTTTGCAATTTTCAACAATTTAGACAGTTTAACGAAAATGAAACAGGAACCATTCTTTTGCTGTATTCGATAAAAATAATTCAAAATATTGGAGCCATTTTTGAAAAAAAAATTAATTAGGCTTCATGTTAAGTACCCCCAAACATCAAAATATCCGTTTAAAAAATTCGCAGGGCCTCTTGTTCGCAGGGAGATCTATAGACAAATGTTATTTTTAGAAAAACAGTTTATATGCCGTTACCCACAGACGGGAAGATAGACACACAGAACAGATAGATGTTTTATCGTAAACCAATTCTTCGCTATTAAGGACCTACAAAACAGAGTATTTGAGTACATAACGTGTTACAGAGAGGAATTTATTGCACAGAATAACAAGAGTATCCACTTTCTTGATATCACAACCCCAATACGAGTTTTTCTGACAAAAATTCAATTTCTGCTGCAGCATTGTAATATTTTCACTTCATAAGTACGTAGTAGGCGAAAAATTAAAAATATAAAAGAACCACAAAAGGAAATGGACATGGTTTCTAAATTTTGCGTCATGCGTTGTGATGTGTTATTTTTTTCAGCGCAATAAATATGCTTTCTGAGAATAAAGATCTCCAAACACTTTGATAATGTCGAATTTATAGATGTTGGAAGCCTGTAATTATATTTTATTTCGCCGAAGTGTATGTATGTTTATGTGAAGAAAGATGAGAAAGTAACAGGAGAAGATTGCTTTGCATTTCACCCAGAATGCAAATACTTTACTAATTTAGTGAAACCAAATTCATTCATTAAGAGCGCTTTTAGACTACATCCTTGTAGTTCACAACAAATAGAATGATTAAAGGCGATTCATAAGTTTGTCCCCAACGTGAGTTGACATCAAAACTGTCACAATCTCTACTTCATAGAGTTTCAGGTTATATGAGGAATACTGTGGATGGAACATTCCCTGTATAGAATCACTTTGAATAATACTGAAATTTCTCTTCGTCAAAATGAGAAGGAAAGTAACACAACTGTGATAATTTGAGAGATTCTGATAATTAAAATCAATCTTGGATTACGACAAAATGAATATACTTAGTCAATAATTACTTATTTAATACATAAAGCCTAGAGGGTTATGAGCCTTAATGAATGTATTTATAAAGTACGAATGGAAGCAAGTAAGTATTGTTACTACAGAAAGATTCTACAGCGCTCACGGCAAAAGTGCTGAAATGGCGTGGCGCATGACGTAGCAAATGCCAAGTCAGTCAAAGAACAAAGAGGGCAAGGAAGGGGCAGCGAGAGCAAACGGAGAGCGAGCGGGGGTTCCCCGGGGGAGGAGGTAGGGAAGCGGCGTGGGGCCTCACTGCCACCGCCAGGCATCGACCGGCTCCCCGCTCTCTAGCAGTAGAGCACCGCGCAGCGCTGCACACGCACTCTACTGCGCCCGGTGGATTGAATTACCAACAAGTTTCAACTTTCGTAGAGATGATTATTGAGCACTACAACATAGGGTCTTAATGCTCTCTGAAGACTACCTGCTTCTGGAGCACGTCACTCTGTTGCAGGTTTGTTTAGGACTTCGTTTCTTCGTAACTTTTGTAAATGGTTGTGCACGAAAACTTCTCAAAAAACATAAAATACTCTGGAATAACACTGCAATAAATGAAATATTTTAACAAAAATATTGTTCATGGATACTGCAAACATCTATAGAATGTATGGATATACAGTACAACAGTTCATTGCATATAATGAATATCAAGAAATGGATGTTCCATAACGCAAGACATTAATAGTAAATATTTAACCCTAGATTACAAAGGCGACCTCTACCAAACGTTGTTACAAAGACGTAGTCTGATAGACTACTTTGGGTAAAAAAATAAAAACTCATTTTTACAATTACTAGATTTAATGGATTGGACATATATGACGTGGAGTTACAAAATAAATTTTAAAGGTTTTTATAGATACACCTAAATAACTCGACTCTCACGGCACACTTGCTTGGTGCTGTCCACACATGGCTTTTGAGAAGCTTTCGCAGAAGTACCTCGACACGCGACCTTTGTTATGATCGCCGTCGTCCCATTGTGATTGCTAAGTGTTCAGGACAACACTTAAATGCTTCAAGTCAAGGAATTCATTTTCGTATTCATTATTCACAATATTAGGCAACGCAGCGCAAACAAAATGACGTAATTACGAACGCGTAGTCTACTGGACGACGCGTGTTGGCGTACACAGGGAATAGGCACGCGCGCAAGGTTACGTGTATTTCACTGGCTAGTCACACAGTGAAGGTGCCTAGGGTTCCAGAAATGGGGAGCAAAGGGAAGGGGTGAGGGAAGCTTTCGGCACTAGTTACGGCGTCTGATAGACGACACCTTTGCAATCTAGGGTTAATGGCGTGCGACCTCATGCTTGGAGTCTTGCTGTCGCATGGTGTCAGCTCTGTCGTTAGCAGTGGCGCCCTGGGTATGAGAATTTCGTCGGTATGCACAGTATAAAAATTGGGGAAACAACACAATCATATGTTTGCATATTCAGTCAAACTCGAATCTCTTTCATTGTTTTCGTATTTTTCCCGAGTTCCTGGACATCTCACTAAATAACAGGTACCTCTCAAAAGGCCGGAGGCTGCATGAGATTTATTTGATTTTGTGCACAAGCTCGATATATGTTTATATATTTTCCCGAGCCTCAGGGTACCTAACAAAACCATAGATACCTCTCATACACTCAGAGGCTGCACAGGTGTTCTTCAAATCCGGCGCGCATTGACAATTATTACAATATGTTTTCATTACAAGGTACGCGAGGTTGGCGAAATAGCTACGCTTAGAGTGATACGTTATATGTACTTCATGTTGCCCGAACACGGAAGGAATAAATATGGAATATATAAGCAATTTCTTGATAGAATGTATTTGCTATTTTCTTTTTTTTTTTCAATTTCTTGAACTCTATACCGTAACATTCGCAAAGACAATTTGTAAGATTTTGGTCTTAACGGCCGCTTTACGCCTTGCAATTGTAATATAAATAAATAAATTTGAGTGTCTGAGCGAGCAGGGCAGGACCGTTTGAAGAAGGGCGGGTGAAGCAGGGCTGGTGAGACCGAGCGAAATTTGAGCAGTGTGTCGGAGGGCAGGGCAGGGATGCAACATTAAAATACATTCATTTTCCTGTCTAATAGAGGATTTACTGAATTGATGGGATACTTGTTTGTAAAATAAATGAATGAAAATCAAATGGAAGGGCATAGATGAATATCGCTCTGTGGCGGCACTCCTACCAACTGTGATCACCATCCCAACCGTCATTCCAGGCCTGCCTAAATCCTGAAGAAGTTGTTCTGCGACTGAAGAACTCAGATCGTACAGGAGACAACTTTATCCAGTCTCGATATCCAGATAGAAACATAGTGGAGCTGGTGACATCGGTTTTCGACTTCCCGTGCCAATGAGGACAGAGGAGCAATTCAAAGGTGCGGCATTTCTGGGCTAAATGTTGGAACGCATGTTGGCAAAGTGCATTTTATGCAATTTAGTTGTAAGAACGAGGGAACCTTGGTAATTGCCATGGTGTCCACACCTAGAGGAGAAGCTGAGAGTTAGTCGGTGAGAAGGAGCATTTTTAACATCATATAGGATGCGAAAGATGAAAATAGACCCATCTAAGCAGTGGTTTATTAAAACCATTGAAAGAGTTGAAATGTTAAGCAGATTACCATACCCCACGTCCCTTTATTAGTGAACAAATAAGTACTAAAATTAAAAGTAGTACTGTAGAAACAATATTTTAATTATTACATAATATTTCGAGTTCTTGTTGTAAAAAATTAACATCAACACTTTTAAAATCAATGACGACACAGAAACGTGAATTGTCATCGAAACTGTCAAAGCACGAATAACAAGAACTGACGGCAACGATATGAATATCAACAACAATAAAACCTGTATCAGTAGACACTATTAATTTCCGTAGAAATAATCTTTATTTCCACTTTTAAAACTTAGAATCAATATTATAACGTTGAAATTAGATAGTATTCCATTGCATGTTTCGTGCTTAACGGATTCTTTCTACATAAAACTCTTCTCATTAGAGAAAAATTAATGAATGAAGAACATTTTCCCACTTTTTATCCACTTATTACATCTTTTCATTCAATGAAGATCTTATGAAGAGATAGCATTATTTGTTCACTTGATTTTCATCAGCAGATATTAAATTTCACCCTTTTTCAAATGCTTTCTAGTCAACTTTTTAGAAAGAGAGGGACAGAAATGTTATTATCCTCACATACATGGGAATAGTTGTGGGAGGGTTTACTGTCGTGAAAGTGTGAAGTGCCTGTAAACAGTAGCTTTAAGGTAGGGTAGTTTATGTTTAGGTGTAAATAGTAGCAGTGGTAGCCGATAGGTGGCACCCAAAGCAAGGGACGCCAAAGGAGGGTTTGGAGGGAAAGGGCAGTTCCGGTGAGGACGTAGAGGTGGTCGGACGTGTGCGTTGTGTGCCAAAGAGAGAGTGAACCGCAGTGAACAGTATCCACGAGTATCCTGGCAATCGTATTATATTTTTTTAAATGCTCAAAGTGAGTGTCTTCAGAACCGCGTCCCATTAAATCTTACATATACGTAACATTTAATATTTTTCCCGTGCGATCATTGATATTACGATGTCTATCAATGATACTGCGCGGAAGATAAAAAATAAGTTAAAAAAAAGAACTTTACTCAGTTTAGGCCTCTCCTCTGCAACTTCGCTTCCTGTTCCGCCACCTCTAACGTCTCTAACCAGCGCAGCGAGAATCTCGACGCTCGGCTGAAGGCGCCGCGCCGCCCGCGCCTTGTCGGCCGCAGCGGAATTAAATTCCCGCAGGCGGCGCCCGTCGGCGAATCGTGGCGGCGCTCGCCGCGTTTTATTTATCGTCGCTCATCCGTCGACGCCGCCCCCGCGTCCCCGCCTCCACCGCCACGTCCGCCGCTTTCGCCAGCACCTCCGCCGCTGCCTCCAGGAGCATCGCTTTGGGCGCCTACCCCTCATCTAAGTATCCCACATCCTCCTTATCTCATCCTTTTACGCTTCAAACCATTAGCTTTCATCCACATGCACAGCTGCTATCTACCGCAACACTACGTAAGACTCACGCTCCCCAGCCTCAGTCATCCACGCCTCAGCCTACGCCTCTGCCACCTACGCCTCTGCCACCTACGCCTCTGCCACCTACGCCTCTGCCACCTACGCCTCTGCCACCTACGCCTCTGCCACCTACGCCTCTACCACCTACGCCTCTGCCACCTACGCCTCTGCCACCTACGCCTCTGCCACATACCCCTCCGCCCGCTACGTCTTAGCCCTCTATGGCTCAGCTGCCTATGCCTCGGTTGCCAAACGCTCAGCCGCCTATTTCTCAGATGCCTACCCCTCTAGCACCTAGGGCTCATCAGACTACCATTCAGCCCCTCATATCTCAGTTACCTGCGCCTCAGACGTCTGTGCCGCAGCTGCCTAATCCAGCGCCGCCAACCCCTGAACCGTCCACCCCTCAGCCGCCTACATCTGAACTGCCTTCCTCTCTGCTGTCTATGTATCAAACCTCTAAGCCTACACTGCAGCCACCTACCCCTCCACCACCTAACACTCACTCTTCCACGTCACAGTCATCCACGCCTCAGGCCTCCGCCCATCAGCACGTAACTTCTTAGCCCTCTATATCTCAGCTACTTACGCCTCGGCCGCCTAAGATTCAGATGCCTACCCCTATGCCACCTATGACTCAGCTGTCTACAATTTAGCCTCTCACGTCACCTTCGCGTCAGACGTCTGTGCCTACGTTAGAGCCGCCAATCCCTAAACCGTCCACCGTCCAGTCGCCTACCTCTGGGCCACCTTCCTCTCTGCCTTGCCTTGCCTATGCAGCAAACTCCTAAGCCTCAACATCCTACATTTCAGCCGTCCACCCCTCAGCCATCTACCTCTGGGCAGCCTAACACTCAGCCCCTGCGATTCAGTTACCTACGCTTCGGACGCCTACTCCTGAGCTACTTATGCCTGTGTACTTCAGCCGCCAATCCCGAGCCGTCTATCAATCACCTATTCTGAAGCGCCCTATTCTGCCTTCTATCCCTCAGACCCCACCGCTCAGCCTCCACGCCTCAGCTACCTACGCCTCTGTTACCGACGCCTCAGTTACCACCGCATCTGCTACCTACGCCTCTGCTACCTATGCCTCTGCTACCGACGCCTCTGTTACCAACGCCCCTGCTACCTACGCCCCTGCTACCTACGCCTCTGCTACCTACGCCCCTGCTACCTACGCCCTCTGCTACCTACGCCTCTGCTACCTACGCCTCTGCTACCTACGCCTCTGCTACCTACGCCTCTGCTACCTACGCCTCTGCTACCTACGCCTCTGCTACCGACGCCTCTGTTACCTACGCCTCTGCTACCTACGCCTCTGCTACCTACGCCTCTGCTACCTACGCCCTCTGCCTCCACCTACGCCTCTGCTACCGACGCCTCTGTTACCTACGCCTCTGCTACCTACGCCTCTGCTACCTACGCCTCTGCCATCTACGCCTCTGCTACCTATGCCTCTGCTACCTATGCCTCTGCTACCTACGCCTCTGCTTCCTACGCCTCTGCTCCGTACGCCTCTGCTCCCTACGCCTTAGTTACCTACCAACTTCTGAGTTGTTCACCCCTTACCTAATCACCAACCCCTGAGTCGCTTACTCTTCCTACGTCTCAGTCGCTACGCCTCAGTCACCTATACCTCGTCAGCCGCCACCTGCCCCGCCATCTTCACCGTCTTAACGACGCTACCGCATTACTTCGGCGGTTCCTTCTCCACCTCCGCCGCCGCCTTTTCCATCAACTCCGCCGCCGCGTCTGTCACTTCCACCATCATCTCCGTTGCCTCGGCCACTACTTCCGCCCCTCCGCCTCCAATGCTTTAATCCCTAACGCCGTCGCCGCAGCGACAGCTGCAAGCGACATGGCAGCCGCGATTCCTTCTCTGGAGAGCCACTCCGACAAATTATCCGCCATATTGCTCCTCCTACGTTATACGCAGGAGCTGATATTTTCTCACTTACTACCTTGGGGGCATTCAAAGGAGAACGTTGTCCTTAACAGGGACGGAATTAGGAAAGTACGCTTCTGTACAAATACCGTAGGTGTTGCACATCTGTGTTGGGTGAAATACTCTGGAGGAAGCTATGAACGCCGCCGCACAGTTTAAACCGCTTTTTTGACACGATTGTATGTTTTATTTCAACTTTAATTATTTGCTCTGATAAATCTGTTCTCCTAGCGGTTCTTACCTAGCGGCACTTTTGATTACAATGTCTTTTTTCGTTTTTCACTTACCGACGTCATAAAATGGTGCATTGTAGTGAATATACAAATACGGTAAAAAGCATTGAGATGTGTTAAATTGAATAACAGGTTTTAAATGACTTGAAATTATGCCGAAAAAATTGTCGTTATTCAGAAATTATGACATAAAATAGAAATCATCATTTCATCCAATAATGAATACTGAAATGCCTGTCATAATGTTGAGGTTAATATAAATGTCAACAAATATTATTAATATAACTTTAAAAGTAATTTATGGGGGAAATAATTTGAATGAGATAATGACAAAGTGAATTTAAATAGCTCTTTATTATTATATTATATTATATCATATCATATCATATCATATCATATCATATCATATCATATCATATCATATCATATCATATCATATCATATTGTATTATATTATATTATATTATATTATATTATATTATATTATATTATATATTATATTATTATTATACAACAAATCTACTTCATACCTTCGACTCATAAGAGTATTTTAATCACACTGCCTGGATGTCGGTCAGTCCAACCGAAGTGATTTATTAAATCGATGGGATTTGTTCCTTCTAATGAGTAAGTAGTGATATAAAAGCAGTACCTTTTCAGCGATATTTGTCAGCAGATTCACAAACATACGCGCGCTCACACAGGCAAGTTTCCATTTCATGTCCGCCCCTCCCATGCTTTCCCCGAGGGAGTTGCGCCGCAGTCACGCAGGCCGTGTCCTGATGGAGCGCGTTCATATTTCACAAAGGAAATTGCGGAGACACGGGTCTTTCTGAACGTATCAGTGCGACGAAAATAGCAGTTATCGTGTAATCTTGCTATACGAGAACGTTGAAAAAAAAACACGCAAACTGAATCCGGCCACGGAAACGCAAGTTTCGCATGTTTTGGAAGTAGCTACAGATTCCGCTTTTTTCTAAATACTGGCTGCGTTGCCCAACAAACTTCGTGTAAAATGTATCTAAAAGTGAGAGGCAACCGTTTTCAATTTTATCATTCCGGTGGTGCTGTACATATGAAATGGCCTTTGCGTCAACAGACAGGGAAATGCAAACTGCTTCCTTTTTTTCTTTCCTCGGTTAAAGTAGGAATGCTTTATGTAAAATGTGTATTGTGTGAATGTGAAAGTCAACAAGAAAAATACACGCTCGGGATTTCTTGCGTATGGTCAAACAAAAATATGAAAAAAATTCTTGTTGCCTTGCAGAAAAGAATACTGTTGTATCCGGATTGAAAAGAATGCATAATAGGACATGTATTCTTCCAAATAATAAATACCTGACCTGCCGACAGCGTGACTACTACGAAGTTTTAATATCCTTATAAATGGTGCATGTAAGGAATACTGTTTTCGTGTCTAGGATATTATTTCTTTTGGTAAATGAATTACTAACCTATTGCCTGAAACCTGTGCCCGTTACCTGAAACCTGTGGGAGTCAATTTTGATTTCTGACTCGTTATGGTCAGATAAGTAAGTTTGTTTAATCAATGAATAAGTAGTAAAATATTGATTAATAAATAAATAAAAAATGAATAATCTCAAATTGTGCGCTACGTCCATTCATTTGTATACGTGAAAAGGTCTGGGAAACAGGAAATTCTTCTCGAAATTTTAGTATATTCATTCATAAATAAACAAAGGAATGCCGTTAGTGCATAACTTTATGAAATTAAGTTTTTAGGAAATCACCACCGACCAAGAACGTAAGCTCTTCTTGAAATAATCTGACGAAAGATGTGCCATTAAACTTCGAACTGTACGCTTTGAATACTATATATGTCAGAGTACAGTTGTGGTAGAAAAATTACTTGCTTTTTATATTCCTTCAACATTACACTGACTTTCAACTTACATGGCATTAAATCTCACGGACGGAAATATTTAAAAAAGAGAATGTTGAATTTGTCATATGAGCCATCATCAACAGAAATAAAACAAGGTTCAACGTAAAACAACAGTTTTCAACTCCCTAGTGTACTAGGGCCGCATACTGGCGTATACGCCATCAAAGTGTCGATGTCCATCGCGAAAGTGTCCTCAAAGTTTTCAGCGAAGACTCCGCGGCGTTGTTTCTGCTTCTGGCCGGCAGGTGCGGTGTTCGCACAGGTGATTAGCAGGCCTGGCGGGGCCAAGGGGCGCACACCGCACACTCTGCTGTGTTCCATTTTAATGAAGGCCCCGGAGTGGGGTTCCCGATCTGCATCAATATTCAGGTCGCTTCGTGGGCCTGGCTTATGAGGGACGCGGGTTCTCCATCGCAGAGGTGTCTTTCATGCATGGGCCGGCGGCCATCAACACACGCTGCGATGGTGGTTTGCACACAGGCGCTGCCTACGGTCGGGAACGAGAACCTCGCCGCATCTATATTTCATGTGGGGGACGTACAATCAACCGGATTTCAAATTATTGATCTTGAGGCGAGCAGTCCATGAATGAATGAAACTACAGATACCACCCAGGTTGACTAACGCAGTAAGAAACTAGTCGTGCTACATAATGGCCCAGAGTTTCTCGTTCAGGTTAGTTTTCTTATTTCTTTGGTCTGGGCTACTTTTCCGGTCTTGCCTCATCCAATTCCCAGCTGTCATCTATCACCGCCCAAACTATATTTATTTAACATTTCTCTATTTTTCTGTTCTTTATTGGTAGAACTGAAATATGATTTTAAGTATGATATAGAAGGGTACAACCTCACCTACAGTGAAATTTTCGTTGAAAAAATTTGAAACTGCTTTTGAGAAAATGCCGTTTAAACGTCACTGTGAATGCAAAGCTCTTTTTCACAGAAAAGTTTGCAATTTTCGAGAAACTTCATTGGAAGTCATATAAAGCTCTTCTACTCACAAATATAATAATGTAAACAAGTTGCTGGAAATGTGCATATTAACCGCGTGAGTGATATTTAAAAAATTACATTTGCGTAATTTTTTTTTTAAAAAAAAAGAATGCAAAAAAAGACTTTTACTTCATTTTATACTGTGCATTTAGCACTAACCATACAAGAAGTTTGAATAAACATTGGAGCCAATTTTGAGAAAACGGCGTTTACGGCAAATTCGGAATTTTAAGCTCATTTTCACAGAAAAGTTTCGAGTTTTTGAGAAGCATTATATGACATCATTTGAAGCACATGTACTCGTAAATGCAATAATGTCAGTACGTATCAGCAGTTAGTTAACGACGTGAGAGACGAGGCAAAAATATTCCATTTTTGTAATTTTTAAAAAAAGCAAACGAATAGAGAAAAATGGCGTTTATGTTATCTTATGCACTAAATTTAGTACAATTTGTACCAAAAAATTAAAGACAAAATTTGGAGTAATTTTTGAGAAATTTTTGGTCTTGATATTTTTTAATGTTGCACATTTCACATAATATTTTCTGAAAACTTCTAAAAATTTTCAAAAAATTTCATTTCATTGTCAAGGACCTCAAAACGTGCATTTTTGTTAAAATTTCGAAATCGATTTTCCGTAACATTACGTAATTTCCTCTTATCCGTATGTTATTCTGTATACGTAGAATGTAAAATGAGTTTCTGTTTGTTGTTTCCGGGAGCGACAACAATGTAAGTCGTTAGTCCCATGAGTGTAGCTCACGCTAAATTCCTGGAGGTGATTTTCTCCCTTGCTGTAACGTGAGATTGGGCACCGACCTACGCGTCGAGTTGTGGGTCATTCCACTTCAGGTATCGCTCTCATTGGGGCACCTCGTTAGCCGAGATAAGCAATAAGCGCCCCTCAGGCCTCTCGGCTTGTGTATTGCATGTAAATGTAAAAGTGTAAGTGCGTATTTGGAAGGATAGAAGAGGGGACAAGGATGACGAAAAAATGAACGTGCATGTTCGTTTGTTTAGATATTTCTGGCCCATTTGTAAAGGAACTTCTTTGGTATTCTACGGAAATTACGAAAGAACTACGGAAAACTACCAATTAGAGGTGGCGGCGGCTAGGATTCTCCTTTAGACAGTTGTTAAATTCGTTCCAGCTATGTAGGGTCAAAATAAGGTCGATAGAGGGTCAAATCCCTCCCTCGTCGGGATCTAAGGACCTCGCGGAGAACTATGTATCAGAGGCAACTCTGTTGCCCGTGAACCAGACAACTGGGTGACCCACCAGTCTGTGCTCAGACTGTCCTTTTTTCACCTCTACATCGGATTCAATTCCAGGCAGACCCATGTTAAAGTTTGGTGAACACAGTGGGTTCGCGGCCGGTTTTATCCGGAATACCTCTTAGAAAGCGAAAACAAAATATTAGTAACTTACAGTATTTGGTCACACAAGCATTTTATGAGACATTACAGTTGCTCTTGTTTGCATAGATTACATTTTGTATCCTTGATTCTCAGATTACTGAAGCAATTTGAACCTAAAACTACTTTCTCTACCATGAAAACGATTTCATACAGAGTAGTTGTTATGAAACGAGTCAGAATACGAAAAGTAACGACTTCGAGTCTTACACCTCGATTGCACGAATTCGAAATTGATGTTATCACAATCCTTATTTTACTTATTACATTTCCATAATCTGTTGAGCAAAAGTATATGCTCTACATATACGTGCTTGGCATCTACTACGCACTAAAATATGAAAATAAAGCTTTGAAAATGAAAGCTATGAAAATAATTTTTCATCGTTAAAATGTGTTGCACGCGGAGAACCACCATCGAGTTGGGATGCACTGCTTCTTTTATTATTTATCATGCAACACGCGTTATTGAAAATCAGTATATTCTAAAATCAATCATACGAATATTCTAGATACTGTTGCTACCATATTCTTTAATCTTAAAAACAAAAACTAAGTTCATAACCGATATCCGTTTTCGAACACATTCCGGCTGGTGCATCAAACAACGTTGCCAAAGAGCGGGAGATGCAATTGGTTTCAGAGACTGGGATATTCTTTGTAAATACGGACAGAATATTGATAAGTGCCTTGCTTGCTTCATATTCCCTTCATTCTGTGTAATTTTTTCTGAATTTGGTCCCCCAAAAAATTGCATTTGTGTAGATTACATAAATGGTATGTGATTTTATGAAATGCATATGATAGGCATTTGTGTCTGTGCAAATTTTAATTTTTATAAGGAACTTCTTTCTGGTTTATTCTAGAAATAAAACGAGTAGACAATTTTAATTGTTGTGTGTTCATGAATAGATATATTTGACTCCTCATTTCTTGTAGTAGAGCGAATAACAAGGGGATTTATTTTAAGATAATTTCCAATGAAATCGAAAGACCGCTTAAATACTGTTTTATATCACAAATTCATCCTTGTTCTGCAATGCAAATATTGTTTCTTGCAGGATAAAGATAGTAGTAGTATTAGATTTATTCGATTATTTTACGTTAGAGTATATTAATTAAAATTATGTCTCATATATTGATCGTTTAGTAATTCGAAGATGCGGTGATACTGTTATAAAAATTATTTATCTTTTGGAAACATTTCGATTAAATTTTAAACTCATGTCATCCTTTTAAAATTTGTACAAATTGTCAGCATGCCTTGTTTCACTCAGCACAGCAGCGAGTTCAAGTGTCTCTTGATTTTATTTTCAATTTTGTGATTGAAATGACTATTGCAAATGAATATTTGTTACTGTGCTTCTTTTGGCGGTACACTGCAGTTTTCAAAGCATAGGTGAATGCAATATTTTTAACGAATCGTTCTCATTGCGTGAATTTGTAAACAATGCGTACGTTTCACATTTTTATCACTATATATGTTGGCTTAGCATACTTATGCCTAATTTAATTTAATTCTTTCTAATACAAACCTGAAAAAAAACAACCCTATTTAATTTAAAGTAATGATTAAATATTCTTCAAAGATTCACCTATTTATTCGGCAATCATACTGTCTCGAAGCTTGTCGCAAATACATCTGTTAAGAGTGTGTTCTTTAGTCTGAGGTAGTTGAAAGCTGTATTTTCGATGTTTCTGTGTGTCCGAGAACAAAAAAACAACAACAAAAAAACAATTTCTACTGAAGGAGGTGTATGTGCGCTAGAATGTTAGAACAGAAACGATAAGATACTAATATTTTATTCCAAAAATGTAAAAAAAGTAGAAATAGATGTTCAGTATTTTGTAAAACTATTTATTTATTTATTTATTTATTTATTTATTTATTTATTTATTTATTTATTTATTTATTTATTTATTTATTTATTTATTTATTTATTTATTTATTTATTTATTTATTTAATGTGAATTCTAGATCAATGAATCACACTATCCTATGAAAAGAAAATGAATGGCTGTATGTATGAGCGTCTAGTTCTAAAAATAAACAAAAACATTTATACCAGTGTGTTTAGGCGGCCGAGGAGTGGTGGGAGGAGGTGGGTGTGGGAAGCGGAGGGACGAGTGAAAAGGGCGAAGTGAGGGGAGAGCACTGGGTGGGAAGGCCAGGCATAGCGGGCTCGCGCATTGAGGACGGGTTGGGTGGAGATGTTTAGTAGATGATTATGACAAACAAATATCTGCTCAGCACCGAGTAATCGGATAATATTACCGTATAAATCTCAGGATTCAACATGCAAACATTTCTTCCACGCAAAATTTCGCAATCCTGAAACACGCAAGAAATGTTTTTCAGGGCGCCGTGTGTTTCCTTTTCCTTTCCTAGGTTTCTTTGATTATTCAATGTTGTTAATTTAATAATACTCCATTACTAATTTAGTAATAGAAGACATCACGAAGAATTGTTTGATTTATGCAATTGGTCCCGCAATAGTATTTTTCGCTTGGGTTAAATATACAGTTGACTCCGGTTATAGTGAACTCAAATATAGTGAACCCTCAGTTATAGTGAACTCAAGTCAGTGGTCCCGTTTCACTTACATTACAAATAAGCATAACAAGATTTGGTTACAGTGAATCTGAACGTCGGTTATAATGAACGCAGGAAATAATTCCAGGAAATTATTGGATCTTTTACGTTATTAGGCAATTTACAGGGTATTCGGAGAATTGGACGGTGTTCCCACAGTGCAAGTGGCATTGATATGTGTCAAGACGGATACTTAGAGACAGAGGGTAATGCAGAATAAAGTATGAAGAGAGCACGAACTCTGGAGAAGGGTTTACAGAAATTACTACTGAAAAATGCATGTAACAAACCTTGAAAATAATTGATTTTTTAAGTACAAATAAGGATATTGAATTTTGAATTCGTGATATTTATTAATATAGAGATACAGCTAAATTCATTAAGTCAATCATTTTGGAGAAATTTCATTTAATTTTGACATCATCGGATACAGTGAACCTCTGATGTAGCGAACCAAATATGTTAGTCCCAAGAAATTCACTATAACGATTGTAATTGTACGTCTGCAATTCAATAGGAAGGCAACGTATCTATTTTCACTCTGAGCCATCCCTCATATTGTTGATAGAAAAATTTGCAATTTTGTGATCCTCAGTTGTGTTTCAAATTTAAAGGAAGCAAACAATAGACATCAAAGAATTCCATGATATTTTTCTATCCAGCTCTCTGAAAATTTGAATTAAAAGAAAATTTATTCTCAGAGATCGGTCCATACTGAGAGAGGATGATAAATGATAACTGGAACTGAGGATAGGAGGGAAACACCCTCCTATACCACACGTTGCTACCACACGTTGTATTGGTGCAAATAAAGCATTAAAATAAATGAAAATGGTAAGGAACAATTGCTGCTCTTCTTAGTTAATAAAGTAAAACTTTGAGTTGTATTTGTAAATTGTAGGTCACCATTAAACCATGGGTGGAAATTGCATTATATTATTACTAGTGTACCCGTGCGAAAAAACTCGCATGGAACACCCTATCTTTCCTATTTTTCCATTTCCATATTAAGTCTGTAAAATATATTTTTCTTCAAGACTCTCTTATCCTCCGACACTTGTTCAACAAATATTCCTTGTAATTCATAACAATACAATACAACCTTGTCAATACAAACTATTCTTATTTAACTTATTACCGAACAGAGAGATACATCTATGGAATTTAATCGCCTAGAATATCAAGTAATTACTTTAATTTCACATACAAATGTGGGTTCTGCACGGCTCTGAACAGGTGGGTAAAATCGAGAAGCGTCAATCCTGCAAAAATCTAATAGAATGTTCAAAAAGATCTCATCCTGTACATTATGGAAGTTACGGTATGAAAAATGTTTCTTTGAGGTCTTTAGCCTCAAAATTTTACTTTTTAAGGCCCTAGAACGCTTCTTTCAGGAATTATTTAACAATATAGATTTAAAAATGCTGAAAGTGTTACGACTTGAATTTAACATGATTATTTAGAAGCGATTTTAAAAACAAATCCTTCATTTTTTTAAGTCAAAATGCAATACGTCACATCTCTGTTAAATTCTCTTTTTTTAGAGTTATCATTTATAAAGATTGGTTGCTTGTGAGAGCCGCAAAAGGTAGGTAATACTGAAATAATATAGGGGACGATCGCACATAAAATTTCTTTAATCTATGCATATAAAAATATAAATTTCAATAAATATTCACATAAATATACATTTTTATTTATATGAATATAGTTTCATATAAATATTCATCAATGCCATTTATCTAATAGATTATTGCGATGTTCGAGCAATTCCAATGATTTTAAGCTAGTGTATTACACCTTCCCAAAGATCTCTTTTTCAAATTCATCATATTTTCCGTTGTGAGCAACCTTCCTAATTGTTTGAAGACTTTCTTTCCACTAGATTTCCTATTTCTCATTTCTTCTGTCTAATTCCATTTCTTACATAATGTTTACATTTTTAATGACTCATACATTTTGTTGTTCTAAAAGAATGTTGACATAGTTTATTTCATTCCCTCGTCCCTCTAAATCTCTTTCTGCCCTGTTGCCTACACTTTGTATAAACTCTGATGCAAAGGATATTCCTGTCTTACTCTTCTACGAATTCTCGTTTCCTTTGAACACATCACCTACTCGCATTATCACTTTCTGCTTTGTGTGCATTACGTCTTTTGTTTATTCTTACTAATGCGAGCTAATTTTAATGTTTAATAACTTCAAAATAGATATTAGGTACCTATTTTAAAGAAATATTCATATAATTATGTTCAAGAAACTTCAGTGTTACGTGAATAAACACGTAATTTAGTTATTTTGTTTTTGAAGTAATGAAAGAAACCAGCAACATGGTTATCAATTTTTCCCAATGAAGAGCCAATGTGATTTACCATCAATATTTTTTGTAGGTGTCAGTGTCGCTGTTCGCGGGGGACACCGATGCCAACGTCGTATCACGACATGTTTTTTATTGACATGAAAATTTGCCCTGAGGAAGGTTGCAGCATGACGACCAAACGATGGCATCTGTGCCTAAGACGCGGTGTGTCCCGGACAGCCCAGTTGATTATGTATGTTTTAATTACACACAACACCCTATAAACAACACAGGAGAAAATATGACTTTTCCCACTCATGTGATTCTTTATCCGGACCGTAGTTCTGAATTGTGAATGTCTTCGTGCCGACGCGTGTGGTGTGTTCGGCCCACAGTGCGGCGCGCTGTTGAAGGGCAAATGGAAAGGTCATGGCGGGCGCCGCACCACTCGAC
Source organism: Teleogryllus occipitalis (assembly GCA_011170035.1). Taxonomy (NCBI): domain Eukaryota; kingdom Metazoa; phylum Arthropoda; class Insecta; order Orthoptera; family Gryllidae; genus Teleogryllus; species Teleogryllus occipitalis. The sequence continues at coordinate 77,293 of BLKR01004631.1, read as the reverse complement.
GAATTCCTCCGGACAGAAAACACAGAAGGCAGGTACGACAAACTGCGCCCGCACGAGTTACTTGCCCCCCCCCCCCCCGAGGAACCGGCGCTCATAACGGGCAAGGGTAACTTCCCCTGACTCCGCCCTCATTCCCCCTTAAAATCCAGAAAGGGGTGTACATGTGCAAGCTGGAGCGACACGACACACTGAATAGTGGCTTCATACGAAAATACGTTTGCCAGACTTTTTCTATCAAATAACCGAGAATTGAATTACGTTTATATTCTTCACTACTTATTACTATTTCATGTTTATTTTCTTACTAAATTGTCCCTTATATATCTTTGCTAAGTGATTTGGACTTTGTTTGAACGGCGAATTCTTTCCTTGTTTCGTTAGTGTTGTGTTAACAGACAATAATATTTGTCTGTAAAACAATTTCTATCCTGAACGTAGAAAGTTCATGCTTTTATATCGTTCTTAAGTAAACAGTATTACAAAATCAAGATACTTTTGATTTAAGGTTTTTAATTTCACTCTCAATTGAGAATTTGAAGATGTAGACAGATGTATTATTTCTTTTTAATAGATCATTTATTTGACTTAATGAAAAAATAGTAATTAATACAGCTAAATTTGTGACAATAACTGTGGACGCAGTGGCCGCGTGCTCTAGAAAGCTTGTTGCCGTGGCCGCAACCTTCACATGCCTGATCTAGTGCCTGCACTCTCACTTGAGTGCCATCGCTGACAAGTCAAAGAACGCCTAATGACTCATCGTGCCCCACTTTGTTTTTCTTGTCAAAAATGCTCGGAATGTTTTAAAAAAAACTTGAATTTCTCACTCGAATTTCAATGTTTCTTTCTAAATAGATTATGTTAGTGTTACCAAAGAGAGCAGACAGAAGAAATAGATGAAATTGAAAAAAAAAACATTATGTATGTTTTTATTAAACATAGTTTATGTTAATTAAAAACAAACAAATGTACTATTTTTTTCACTTTTCAATTCTTTGAATCTTCATTTTCATACGTTTCCCTCACCTTTTTCTTACACTTTCTAACGATTTTTTAAATTTCTGGTTATTGTAGAATAATGATTAATCTAATAAATTATCTAAAAAATAACCAGGAAAAGTGAACAGGATTTTCTTTTTATAAAGAGACTGAGCCAAAGCTTGTGTATTTGTTTATTCTTAAATGTTTTCACAAATACAATATTAAAATAGTTATTTTCGTGTTACATTCATGTGACCACTATATTTTATTTAATTTTTCACAAAGAAACTCAAATAATATCTTAATAATTTATATTTTCTCATGGACATTTTGATTAAATATTTCAAATTATTTACAGAAAATATGTTCACAATATGTTTTCTATAATTTTCGAAACTACGGAATATAAATGTTTCTCATTTCTTTATTCTGATTTTCACTTCCTTAATATTTTGTAGTCCATTTGCTAAAACAAAGTTGCACAAATTATTTATTCACTCAATAAAGAGTATATTATTTTACTTGTGCTTACTTCATTTCAAGAGTAAAGTTAGAAACAGCACAAAATGCTGCAGTGAAACGCTATCAAGAATGTGAACTGCACGTGGAGTAGGTTTCCACTTCGATTGGAGAAAGTGAAGCGGCAGCGGGGTGAGAGCAGGAGCTGTATCGCACCCGGGACAGCGCCGTCTCTGCCAGAAAGGATGTTCCACGCGGCGAACTGAAGACGGCTCGGGGCGGGGCGGGGCGGGGCGGGGGCGCGGGGGCGATACGCCAGGGACGCTGCGGACGAGGAAGGGCGAAGGACGAAGGGCGTGGGGCCCCTCGGCGTCTGCCCTCTTCACCGCTGACACCGCTGCTTTCAAGGGGAGGGCGGGCAGGGACAAGGGAAGGCCGAGGCGATTGCTGCCCAGTCGTTTTCGTAACGGAGAATGCGGCCTCCGTCTCGGAATGGCGTGTATTCTTCACGGAAATAGAAATGAAGCCTCCAAGTTAAATTCAAATTGCCTGTTTCGTCGCCCAAGTAAAGGGGCGTTTACACGGAGAGAGTTTTCTCTCCTAACTTTCCGAAATTGGTTAGGAGACACGTGTAAACTCTCAGGAGAGCGATCTTCTCTCCGGAGACATGACGTCACAGGAGATCTTCGAAGTTTCCATGAGAGAACAGTGTAAAGGCTCTGGTATCGCTGAGAAATCGTATCTCCTGGGAGATAAATAGTATTCAAAGAGAGTTGGAAGAGTTTGTGCTCTCTTGGTATGTGTCCATGTACTCCATCAGCCTTTCTATGTCTGTGCGTAGTTCCAGTGTGGTCCGTGGATTTCTAATCTTTGAGGAAATTTTACACTGCGGAATTATAAATAAAAGTGACAAAGAACTGTATGTATCTCCTGTAGCCAAAAAACCATAGCGTTAAAGCAAGTATCTATCCCCAAGAAATATATTTCCGCATGACGGTATCTTGCTTTTTAATTGATATTTTTTCTAATAACAAATGAAATCCTTCTGCGAATTTTTTGTAAACAAATCCTCTTCCTTTATAACCTTTTTAATAATAATAATAATAATAATAATAATAATAATAATAATAATAATAATAATATACATTCCTTTAATAAATAAGTCTAAGTTACGAATTAATTGTGGAATTTTGTTATATAAAACTATTATAGGGCGTTCTCTTTCATACACCTGCTGTATATGGTGTAATGCCTCTATTGCCAAATTTTAAAAAAATTCAAATAATTCAAAATAAATTCATTCAAAAAATTTACATGCTCCCTAGTTTATATCAATAAACAAATTTACAGATAATTTAAAATTGTTTCTTTCAAATCGTTTATACTTAACTTCACAAAAAGATTCTATAACAAATTATTAACTTATCCATTTTCAAAACTTTACATTAGGTCAAAACTATTTTATCGAATACGATCACGTTTTGCAATAGATATTTTTAGTCCTCGATTAATTAAAACTTGTTTTATTTTATTAATCCCACAAATTGCTATGCAATTTGAACAGGTAGTAAATAAATATTTTTTTCAAGATTCTCTTCCTGCAATTCCGCCATCAAAGTTTTATAAATACTCAGCTCTTCTCTGTTAAAAGAATCACCCACACTTGTCTCTTTTTCTCCGCTTCTCCAAAATTATTAAAGCAGTACAGGCATATGCAAGATCTGTCACATTCTAACCTCAAACTGCTCGCCGCTGCTCATCGGCCACTTATTCAACATGGCGGCGCCAAAGAACATCTAGACACATTTGTATCTAGTGTAAACAGCAAGGAGATACTTTTCCGGAGAGATCTCAGGAAAAAAACTCTCCCGGGAGTTAGGAGACTCGCGTTTCGGGAGATATTTCCATTCGTGTAAAGGCATCTAAGAGAGTTTATCTCCTAACTTCATAAAAGTTAGGAGACTTTGTCTCTACGTGCAAACGCCCCTTAATACCTTCTTTCTCTTCGGAATTCTCTTTGTGTTGATCAGAGAAACCCTGGAAAAGTCACGAACCAGAGACGCTGGTAACTAGGTATTCTGGGCTCAGGAACTGAATTTGACTTAGCTATGGAAGTGGTGTTAAAAATAGGTTACCGTCGTGAATTCAACCCTAGAGCTTTCCGCTCGTCGATGCTGCACAGGTTAAATTACCACTGATCTATGTGAGCTTTTGTATTTTTGACAAAAAGAGGAAGGAAATGGAACTGTAAGATATTCGACATTGTTGTTATTTGCTTCTAATTTTAGTATTTTAGTTTTTTCAAAGTTGGAATTGAATATTATAGAATAAGGTACGCTACTTCTTTTAACACGTTTACTCATATAAGCATCCTTCTTTTCTAAGCATGCTAAACAAATGATGGAACTTCCCAATCGCTAAAATCTCTGACACCATTGCACTGGTCCGACCGGAACGAAACAAGGATTTAAAATAACTGTTGGTAGGAGGATGCTGAAGTCACGTAATTCCTAAAGTCAAAGATATGAAATGGAAAAAGAATTACAAAGCTGCGCTGACTAAGAGTCAATGTGTGACTCCGCTTCGAGTTCGAGTTTGAGCGGCGCCTTGGCTCCTGGGGCTGAGCACCTGTTACCGCACCCCTTAGCATTTCCCTCTCGTCGTCTTTGCTCTAAACGTCGTTAGCTGCGGATCGAACGTCAGGGTTCCAGCAACTCCGCGGCGCCCACATCTTCGTGGATGGAAAGGGGATGCTTGGCGAGGGAGAAACGGGCACTGAAAAAACGACCAGTAACTCACATGTTAGAATAGTTGGAATCGACGTGTTTGTTTGAAAAAGAGATATTGTGTTTGAAAAGGAATTAGATTGAATTGATGCCTGATTAAATGAATTGCAGGATCCAATAAATGTCTACGTTACTTCTATCTGAGACGTTTTCACTAACTTCCTGTATACAACAAACAAGAATTTGTTGGTTGCGAACAAATATTTTTCTTGGTGCTGTACCGTGGTTGTATTGAAATGCATATCTGTGACATTAGTTTTCGACACTTGTATTCCATAATAAATCCAATTGAATACCAGTTGAATCATTATAGACGAAAAAAAATGTGTCAAGGTTAATTAATAAATAAAGAAATCCCTTACGTTAAAGGAATTGATACATTTTTAATGGAGGTTAAAATAATGTTTTCGTTTCGATTTATTGTGATTTAATACCAATTGCTATTTTTTATCTATTGAGTGATAAGCCGGGACGTGGCGATGTTCCTCCTCCACTGGACTGTGATATCTAGTGAAGACCTACACGTCACCTTGCGGAGTTTTTCCTCCAGGAATCTCCTCACAGCTGGACACCACCCCACTCGGCATAAGCACTAAGCTTATGTAACTGCTCTTATCTAAGTCCATAGGGGTGGTAGTGTAGGGCTTATAAATGTGTTTTTGAAAGGAAACAAGAGTCAACCGCCCGGTCCGTCGCTTGCTTTTAAGATACTTCTCCAGTAATCGCTTACTATTTATCGGAGAATCCAGGGAAAGGTAGTGATTGCAGCAGCTGGGAATTTTAGAATTCTTCTCCCCACAGTGTCTGCATTCGACCTGGTTATGCAGCTAGTTACAAATACAAAGTAGATCAACGATAAAAAAGAGTCTGTTCCGCGCAACGACCCCCCCCTCCCATCGCCGCCAAACTACGTTCTCTCGCAGTCAGAGATATTCGCCACAAAGGACGGTTACTTTCCGGGTCAATGAAAGGGGTCTTCATGAATTACCTCGCAGGCGCTTCGTTAAAGAAAAGGTGCGGGGCAGGCGGTCAACAGCCCGCGATAGAGACAGCAGAGCCCTCTCATTTCCGTTGCTTTACAGTCCAGACAACGCAACGAGCTTAAAACTTCTGCGCTTTGAACCGCGTTACTAAACGGACGCTACTATCTCACACCCTCCCTTCGACTGTTCTCTGTCTGCGGAGTTCCCACTCCGCAAAGTTCCCCTCGTAGAGTTTCCGGATTGACCAGAGTCATTAAATGCGAATTGCGGAGACTTTTCGGTTGAAATCGTTCGTAAAGAGAATCCAGAGAGGGAGATTTAGTAATTAAAAGAACCTTTCGCTAATGCAAATTGGTAGGAGGATCCTATATATCTGAGAGTGTTGTTTAATTGAATTGTTCAAGAATCTTCGATCTTTTTATAAATATCATCTCAGAAAAATTGCTAGTCACAGTTTTTCAAAGTGAAATCAAACTGCAGTTATATATTTATTAGTACAAGTATTTTCTAAAACGTAATGGAACTTAATCGCGTTCTGTTTGCTTATCTCATAACGTTATCTTTGATTATATTTACATTTTTAATTAAGTGAAACTAATGTTACTTAAAGGAAACGCATATATTTCTGAACGCAATATACTATTTTTGAAAACATATAGGCTGTACTCCAAACACAAATTTACAGTGAACATTCTTCATAAACAAAAAAAACAATTTCTTAGTTAATATAACTTTTATGAAACAAAGAATTCAAAATAAGTGGTTTCAAGGAAATAAAAGGAAACTATTTGGATCTTTTGGTATTTTAAACTCTCAACAGTCTACAACCGTACTTTCCTGATAACAAAATGTAATATGGCAGGCAATAAATTTTGGCACAAAATCATACCATGTGATTTGTAGGTGACACAAAGAGTAAAAATACTCCTTTATATTCTTAAATTTTTATTGAGTCAAAATTAGCAACTGACATTTATTTCTCATGAACCATTTACATTGTCTCGATTTATAACAAAAAGGAAAAATGTAAGAAGAAAACGTAATCATCTTCTAGCTTTCAGAGAGAAAATATTCCAGAAAAATATAGATAATACACTGTTTAATAAATATTAGTTTTTTTCAGGTTAATATATCAATCATATTATTAAGTAATATTTCTCAAATTATCCGAAAGCTACAAAAGTAAAAAGAAGCTTTTCGTTATTATACAAGACGAGTTTTCTAGTAAAACGATAACTCTCATTTCTATTTTCATGTCATAACAGCTTCCAAAACAAAGTTTGTTACATTGTAAAAAGATACTTGACGCTGAGACTACTGACAAAAGATGTGAGCAGAATTCTCACTTGTAGTACTTACTTCTATAACACAATTTCTGTATTTACCATCAAGATGGTGCATAAAGGATTTAACGAGAGGACGACGAGGAAGCAAATATGTCTCTTGCAACGCCGCACACTGAACTATGATTTTGGGCTCGTCAACTGCTATGGTCATTAGTCTAGTCAATGTGGCGTAAGTTTCATCGCGAGAAGTGGCAATGTTCCACTATCATTGGATGATGAGATCCGGCACGTCACATCGGCTTGCAGCGGATTTCCTCCTCCAGGTATTTGCTCCAGTGGGGTCTCACCCCAATCGGGTCAAGCTCTAACTCTCGACAGATCTGCAGGATTTTTTTTGAATAATTTTTATTTTTTGGCCAGCCATGACTGGTATTTTCAACGGATAACAGTTCACCACATAAGGTCACGGAGAGCAGAGCAGAAAAATATCAAAATTACTAAAAAAATGCTTGTCTAGCATATTACAATACGTATATAATTATATATATATATATATATATATATATATATATATATATATATATATATATATATATATATATATATATGTATATATATATATATATATATATACATGTGTGTGTGTGTTTGTGTGTGTGTGTGTGCTAAAGTTATGTGACTCCCCCTGTATACGCTGTCTCTGAGCTAAACTCATCCGGTGCTCTGAGCGAGAGCTCTATATGAAAGCTTCAAAAGCGCAGGGCGTCATTTTTCATGAGGCGGCAAGCAGAGGCCGGATGCGGTTTGTCGCGCCCCAGCAGGCAGACAAGCACTGCAGGGGCCGCAACCACAGCCCCCGCCGCATCCACACAGCGTCCTCAGCCCTCACCGCAGAGCAGCCCTCGCCCGCGACAACGCGGGAAACTGTGCCGGAGTCCTCGTTTCTCTATTTTCCATACATGATGGTGGTGCTTTTTAGTGATGCAATTTTTTTCTTCTTACCCAGGAGCCTAAACTGAAAGCATCGTATCTACTCTTGTGACGTGTGTTCATGATACTCTCATGAACCGTGCACCAAGTACGAAAAGGATATAGAAGTTACTGCAATGAAACAACCAATTTTTTTTATGGAGAGCCTCTGGATGGTAAGACGCAGAAACTAAATGCACAAATATTTTTAATTTATAGCAAATGTGTTCAACAGTGTGATATTATTATACAATAAACTTTTAATTTTGCAAAATTTCCATCATTTGAATCGACTAAGGGCTCTATTTTGTGCTATGCTATGTTGTGTTTTTGGTGCTAGTGGTGTGTCGATTACAATATCTACGTCAATCACAACTCAAGTTTTGTTAATTTCGAACTAATGACATCAAAAGTATCTGCACTTACACTATACACAAGCAATGTGCCAGAAAAACAGACTTTAAACACAATGCTTGAAAGGTAATCAACATGCTAATTAAGGGAAGAAATTAACATAAAAATAAATTTCGCGTAAGTATTATTAAAGTTCATTTCGCAATAACAACCAGAAAAATGTATCCATTACATAGTACTGTAATACCTGAGTTTGACCCCTATGCTCATGACACGCCTAGTCTTTTCACGTGATTTTTCGATCTTTCTTCCACATCTTTATGGCTATCACGGACTTTTTTCTGCTTTCATTTAATTACACTCTTTTTTTCTAAGACGCCGCGATTACGAGTAACCTTAAATTCTAGATAGACTAAATACGAAAATTCGGTGATCCAAGAACACCAGCTCGTTTTCACCAATTACAGTGAATGCTGGAGTAGCCAGAAACTAGTAAAAAGCCTTGCGAAGAAACTTTATGGCAGGTTAGTTATCTACAATTAACAGTCAATTCCTTTCATTTAGCAATACTATGGGAATTAAAACATATGATTCATGGTGCTTAGTGTTTTTAAAACACACAGTGCAACGAGCAAATTCAAGCATTCTCTTATAAAAAATTCAAATTATTGTTTAATACGATCCTTACCTTAGAAACAGGATGAAATATTCAGCGTTTCAAAGCTTGTATTTATTTTCGAAATCTCATCAACATTCCCGATTCAACAAAATCACCATACTCAACTCTAAAATTATAAAGAATTATTGCATGTGAAGTACCTGAAAAAGATTAAGAATGAAAGAATGAAAACTAAAGAAAACATGCTAGATGGTATAAAAGATGGAATGAAAGAAAGAAAAGTAAGAAATTGGAGCGGAAATAAGGGAAAGTCGTGGGAAAAGTCAGCGATGGGAGACAAAGGGAGAAAGTGAAGGGAGGCGACAGCTGCGAAGGGCAGCGACGCGGCTGTCCGCTTAATCAGGGCGGAGCCCAGAGAGCCCACAGCCCCGTTCATCGCCTAGGGCCTTACCCTCGCCCCGCCCCACCATCGTCCTCGTCGCCGTCGCCCGACCCTCGCTTTCGCCCGCGTCATCACTCTCGCCCGGTAGAAGCTTCATTCGCCACCACCCTCGCCTCAGCCTCGCACTTGCTCTCGCCCGCACCATCGCTCTCGTCCGCGCCATTGCCAACGCCATCGCCTGCACCATCGCCTGTGCCATCGCTCTTGCTCGCGCCATCCCTCTCGCCTGCGCCATAGCTCACGCCCGCGCCATCGCCTGCACCATCGCCTGTGCCATCGCTCTCGCCCGCGCCATCGCTCTCGCCTGCGCCATAGCTGACGCCCGCGCCATCGCTCTCGCCCGCGCCATCGCTCTCGCCTGCGCCATAGCTGACGCCCGCGCCATCGCTCTCGCCCGCGCCATCGCTCTCGCCTGCGCCGTAGCTGACGCCCGCGCCATCGCTCTCGCCCGCGCCATTGCTCTCGCCTGCGCCATAGCTGACACCCGCGCCATCGCTCTCGCCCGCGCCATCGCTCTTGCCTGCGCCATCGCTGACACCCGCGCCATCGCTCTCGCCCGCACCATTGCTCTGACTCGTTCTCGCCATCGCTCCCGCCCTCGCACGGCTCACAATCTCGCCTGTGCCCACACCTATGTCTGGCCCACACCTATGCCTGGTCCACACTCTCGCCTGCGCCATCGTCATCGCCCCCGCCCACGCCTAGCTCACGCTCTCTTCTGTGCCATAGTTCCCGCCCGCGCTCTCGCCTGCGCCATCGTCCTAGCCCACCCTAAGCTCAAGCTCTCACCATCGCTCCCGCCCTCGCCCGGCCCTTCGCTTGCACCATGGCTGCCGCCGACGCCTGGCACAGGCTCTCTCTCGCGCCATTTCCCCCACTCACTATCGCTCGGCCCGCGCTCTCACCTGCGCCATCGCCCCCGCCTTCGCCCGGCCCACGCTCTCGCTCGTGCCATCACCCTCGAATCCCTCCCTCACCCGGCCCACGCGCTCGCCCGCGCCTTCACTCTCGACGGCCACTCGCTCACGGGCCATTCCGGTCACGCGCGCCCGCACCCTGACGACGGTAGAGGGGCTCGCTCGGCCGAGAGGTAATACTTGGCGAAAAAGCCCATCGAACGCCCCCTCCCACGCCCACGCCCACGCCCTGACGCCTGTCCGCCCACCCGCCCGCGCGTCGACATCGGCCCTTCCAGTCCCCTTTAACGCCAACGAAGCTCGCACTGGGAAGGTGCTTAAAGAACTCCTTGGGTGGGAAAATTACTCACGCGCCTGTACATGAATACGCATCTTTCCGCATGCGAGTGATCTACGTTTTTTTCTAATATCCTACTAGTGGTCTGCATCGGCAACTCTTATTGCCGGGTGCTAGTAACGAAAAAGTGAATGAATTTTGTTCATTAACTGTAGGCGCGAAAATAATAACAATCTTCATGAATGCTGAAATAACGCAGTATAATATAAACAAATACACAGTACAGCAGATTTCTACATGTCATTTTTTAATACAAGTGTTGCTGTTCCATAAAGCAACAAAACGTAACAAATATTTAATGATGTTTGGCATCTTCCTTAGAGTTCGGCTGTTGTACGACGTTAGCCGAGTCCTAAGTAGTAACGCACTGAGTATAGGAATTTGGTTCCTTCTAGCAGTATGAGAATAGATGGAATAACTCAATAAAAGATTTGTATTTTTCAGTCCAACTGACCAAGCAAAACTGTTTCATTGCTTTTGGATTTTTCCGAGTTCCTGAAAATCCAACAAAACCAAAGACACCTCTTACACGGTGAAGGGTTTTCGTCAAATTATGCACTATTGTATATTAGTTCTAAACTGATTTTGTATTTTTGACTTGTTCTTGGGACTCTAATAAAACCATAGATCTCTCACACAAGACCGAGGCTGCGTAGATTTATTTCGAATTCTGCGCGCAATGGAAATTAGTGACATATGCTTCTTTTACTGTATATCCTGATGGAAAAATAAAATGACACTCTTGTTACGAATAAATCGAATTCTACAATGGTTACGAATTCTACAATGGTTACGAATAAAGTGGAAAAAATAAAAGAGTGCAGAAATCTATTCGTTGAGAATTATTTGAGCAGCACAGTGCATGGGAAAATGTTCCTCTTTGATTGAAACGTACTAGTACAATTATATTAGTCCGTGCGCGCAGGCAGAAAATGGAGCAAGTTTCCGGCTGCAGAGATCCTAACAGAAATACGAAAAATTACTCATAAGATTGCCTGTCACGTCTACTGCCTATGTTCACAACCCCATTTCATTCATATAGTAATACGTATAGGGCTCTCTATCCCTTAGTAGGTGCGGAGAAAAATGTGAGAGCCGTTCAACATCTTCAAAAAGGATTTTTTGCTCGCATATTAGAGAAACAGAATTTCGGTTTGGAAAACTTGAATCAAGTATAAGAGAAACAGTTATCTTAATGTGTCAATGTTCTCTTGTTGTGACGTAAATAACATTACGGTTACTACAGTTGAGCCTCCGTATACAGAATCTGACGGTTTTTTCGATAACATTCGATATATAAGAACTTCGTTGTATACAAATTTGCAAATCTTGTTGAATTTCCGTTCGTAGCTGTTTCATTAAAAATATTGTGTTCAACGTTGTTTTTTATTTCAAAATAATTTCATTTTAAAGATTTTAAAAAACATGTAAATGTAAAATATACTTTTTTAGTTTTGTATATATTTTTCTTTTAAGCTAAATATGTATAATAATCTTTAATTGCTGCTATTGTTTTTCTTCACTTCTTCACTGATTGTCCACTTCCGCGGGATTTTCAACTATTTTTTACATAAAAGACATCCAAACGATATGTATTTACGTGAATATGTACTTGATATGTAAATAAGAAAATTAGGTTAACGAAGAAGTGAAAGTCAAAAAGAACGGAAGACAAGCAATAGACAATGAATTAACATCAAGGCAAGAGAAATGCGAAGTAGCGGAAAATGAGTACTGATAAAGTCAAATAGCAGAATTTGTAAAAGAAAATTGTCAATAAAATTTATTTTACTAATTGCAGATTCTAATTGTAAATATAACTTTGTTGATTTGGCATTCTTCATATTCCTTTTTCCACCAGAAGTACATTAAATTTATATTAAATTCGAATGTTTTTTAAAACATTTTCGCACGCAAAGATGAATCTGTTAATTTTCTGAAGTATGAACCATATTGAAAATGAATTGGCGATGTTGAATTTTAAACGAATTGACGAAACCTTTTTCAATTATGCTTTTAAAAACATCCCAATATTCCACAGTTGCAGTGCAGCAAATATTTAATCGTCACACAATTATTTCGCAAAAAGTACTTCGTATTTATTTCTCAGGAAGCGCAGGCACAGTTTTGGAAAGCCCATTCCCATTAGACTTCTGACGACTACAACGCAATATAGAAATATTAATTTATTTTTAATTATTTCTGCGCGACGTCACCCAATTTCAACTCCATTTATAATTCATTTCATTCCGAATACAGCTTGTAATAAAACCAGACAAATTCATACAAGTTTGATTAGTTAGTCGTATATAACCGACCAGAATAGTTAATTTGATTGAAGCCTGTTTTGATCAAACATCTCTGTTTGAAGGTTACCAAATTCTTTTTGCATTGAAAAGAAATTTAATCATATCGCTTCATTTGTTTCTGAACACCTACTCAAAAGTTAGCGGAGCGGAGTGGGCTGCTCAGCACAATTCGTGTTTGGTGTTGAACACGAAGAAAATGAGAAGAACGTATGTATGAAGTGTGGAGGAACTTCTAATTTTACAACACTCCGAACGCCTCAGCCAGGTTTCTTCAAAAATGCAGCTTAGTTGGTCTAATAAATGATATACATACTCTACTTTCGTGTTATGTGCAAACCTAGTTATTATATTTTATCATATATAATTTACATTAACGAATTACATTTTCAAAGACCAATATAAACTTAAGGAACACAAAAAATATGAAGGTACGAAATTCAACATGACAATATCTTAAGCATTTATTTACAAATCTTCAGAAGGTTTCTCACTCTGGAAGAAATGTCTTCACACCCACCACCTTAGATGGATATAGCTCAGCTTTTAAGAGTCCGTACGTACATCACATTTCATTACAGGAATGGCTGCGAGTGTTGAATAGTGCAGCATTATCATCTCCATATTCATTTCCCGCGTGCATGTGTTGACGCGTCCCAACACCCCGCAAAACTAAGACCTCTCCGTCCTGGGACGGCGAAGGCAACGCTCCCCGCGGCCAAAGGTCCGCCGGGGAAGTTCATTCCGAGGACGAGCGCCGTTCAAAAGCCGCCCCCGCCCCTCAGCCTTCGCCCCAATGCAAAGTACTCCCATTAGCATAAAGCCAGTCGAGCAGGTCGCCCAGCCACCCGACTTCTCAGGTTCGTCCTCAGGGTAGCTCGATATAGACGGCGCCAAACGCCACGCCTACCTCTTCCATGTTTCATTCATGCCCGGCGCCTGCGCGGCACGGTCCCGCGTCGTCCGCCCACCGTCCAACCGTCCGGCTGTCCGTCCAGTGACCGGGTGCTGACGCCGTTCGTCGCGTTTCCCGGCTCCCGTCGCCCCGCCCGCGCCACCCACCAACCCCACCCGGGCTCCGCCCGAGTTAACTGCGGTCGCGACGTCAAATTGACACTTGAATCTTCAGGCGCCTCCGCCGGGCCTGGGCGAAGCACCCTTCGAAGCTGGCGCTTCGAGGGATTGTGCGGAGAGTGTGGGAACAAGTCTCGGCAAGCCAGCCACCCGAATTAAACATGTCAAGTGGTTTATTGATAATTAATTAGCGCAATTTCGAATTAATTGGCACAATTTCGAACTAATTGCCACAATTTCGAATTAATTGCCACAATTTCGAATTAATTGTCGAGTAATTTTTGCGCGTCAAGCCAGCACACACATGTTAAATTCTATAGTATCTGTTCCGTATGCCATACGATCCGAATTTAACTTATTTTGAGCGGACTTGACGCGTCAAGCTCGTCCCCACAAAAATACATGAAAAGTATATCCAAATTGTTGCAATTAATTAGCAATAAATAATTTGACATGTTTCCTTCGGGTATGCTGACATGGCTGTTCCAACCTGACACAGCTGGTGACGGCTACACTTCAACCTACCCAAATGAGTACATTTTTATTGATTCACGCCAATCAACTACGGAGATGATTAGTTGATAGTGTAATGCATGTTATGTAGGAGCTGGCAGTATTCCTCTCACACTAGAACGCGAGATCCTGCACCTACCTACACGTCGACACACGGGGTTTTCTATTTCCAAGCATCTCCCCCAACGGAGCGTCCCCCAACCGGAATAAGCTGGAAGTTCCCGACTGGTCTTCCGACATGTGCAGTGATGTAGAGCATGATGTATGCTGCTCATATTTTTTTTAATTCCCTGCGGCACCCGTACCCACCACAAAATAGGACGTACGGAGTTCAAAGGTGATAAAAGACGAAAGCCTTATCGTGCCACAACCAAGAAAATGTCCATGCGTGAAGTGGGGTTGTTAACTCCGACTCATCCACCAGAGACTGATAATACGCGTCGACCTTAGGGATTTCGATTAGCCACGCCGGTCCCGTTTCTGTATGTAAATAAGATGTTTTCACCGTAAATAAAATTCTATTGAAATAAGAGAAAGTTAAACAGATTCAATAACAAGTATTACCATATTTTAACTATCAATCATCTCTCTATTTGTCTTTCACGTTTCTTTTTCAAACATTACCTCCGTAATCAAATTTCCTCCGAAGAAATATTGCAGCGCACCAGATGCGTTTCGTCATTTAGGAGCGTTAGGGTGCTGTGAATAAAAAATAGAGCAAAGCATTGAAGGATGTAACGGCAAAAACTAGTATCAAGATAGAAGCGCTCATTGACATCTTGAAATAAAGGAAGAGAAACTGTTCTGAAATTAGTTTTGGGAAAATTGTTTGGTTTTAAAATGTTTCAACGGCAAACATGAAGGTTGACGAACGCGTGTATGAAAATTGATTTTAAATTAAATATGTAGGAGAAAATGTTTTTGTAATTAAAAAAGGGTTCATATTCAGGGAAAAAGTTATACGAGTATATTCACAGGTAGGCTGTATGAATTAAAATGTAACACAACATGAAAATACTATCAATTATTATTGAATATTACTAGAAATAAGTAATTCAAAATCCGAAAAAACTATAAATGAAATAAAATGGCTCCAAAATAATCGTAAATGGTTTCTTCGTTGGTACGTAGTGGGTACATGTAAAATTTGCATGTACTTTACAAATGAGAAGAAATTTTATGGTGTCTAGAAGGAAAGTTATCGATGTAGAAGGAAAATAAACAAATGTTGAATAGTCCTCTCGTTGTATTGTAATAACCGTCTCTCTCTCTCTGGTCATGTAAGCATTCAACTTCCGTTTGAACTGCAAAGCAATAAGACACAAATGCGAAATTCCATGAACATACAACGTATTCGAGTGCATAGCCATCCTTTCTGGACACTGATACGACACGGCTGCTTTGACTTCACATCAGGTGCTTACAGTCGAAAGGATCAAAGGATACGCCACTGCAAGAGAGATATTGAAAGTTGGGAGGTACTCGCATAAAATGGCTAAATTACACGAGCATTGCGTGTAATCAAAGGCTCGGGTGAAATCACTACGATGACTTGGGAAAGGCCAATATGAAGGACCGTGGAAAGCGATTAGGAATAAAGCCGGAGTGGAGGTGACTGAAGTTATGAGAGGTGCCGCAAGCACTAACTTACGTGTTAATACAAAGGGTCAGAAAAAGTAAACATTGAAAATATAAAGATGCAATGAAAATTTACCTGAAAATACCACAGTTATAGAAGTGAATTGACGATGACAAAATATTACTTGTAAGAACTGATAAATAAAGACGTAATAGAGGGATTTAGGGAAATAACACCAATATAACAATCTTTAATAATTAATAAATTAATTTAATAATTAATTTAATTTAATTTAATAATTTAAAATTAATTTTAAAATTTAATTTAATAATTAATAATTAATAAATTAATTAAATAATAATAAATTAATAACTACTGCAAGAATACCTCAGATGAGAATACTTATTTCATGCAATAAGGAAATTGACTTCAGTAAATTAAAATATGAACTTAATGAAAATTAGTCTCATGCATATACTCTCTCTGGATGGGGTTTGAACATTTTAAATGATTCAGTGATGCTCAAACTTCTGTCACATACAATATATCTCCAGATAGCACTTTAAAAGATAATAGTTATATTATTTTTGACTTCTTTGTTCGATCCTATTGTTTTAATGAATATGCAAAGGAATCAATGAAAGTGTAGGAGGTTGAAATTTGCAAACATGCGTACTACAATTTGTTAAAAATATGCATGTTTTACATCACAATCTTTCCAATTCTTATCCTTGGTGGGTAAGGTGGGTAAGATGGGTTCATTTCAGAGAAGTGAACTCAGTATGATCTACACCTTGAAATAGTTGTAAGGATATGTGGATTGGTTGAGTTCCATGTACCCATTTTCCACAGAGGAATGAATCAAGCAATGGTGTAGCGTAACTTGCACGTTTGGGGATGCTCAACAATAAGACAAACTGAAGATATCGTGATCTTTAATATTCCCTTCAATCTATATTATCGAATCAAATGTTATAATATTTCAACAGATTTTTGTCAGAAGACTTCTTGAAAGCAAATTATGCAATGACTCAGCTTTAATTCTTATGCGCAATTTCAATGAGATCGGCTGTGAATTTACACATTTCAGACCAAAACAATATTTAATGTGGGCCCGGTGGCCGAGATCGCCAAGGCAGTGGTATCGTAGTGATCTCGGACCGAAGGGTCGCGGCTTCGAGTCCCGCCTCGGGCATGGTTGTATTTGTGTTCGTCCTTTCACCCCCCAACTTCACCATTTCGTTTCATGTTCATAGTTACCCTAACGTTAACTCCAGTAGTGGTCGCTAAAGACCTAAATGTTGATGCGACCTTAAATAACCAAAAAAATATTTAAGTAAGAATTCAACTTCTTTGATATTAATTAAGATTTAGTAGACAAGCAGTATTTCTAGTGTTTGTGTCCAGCAGAGAATCACGAGTGACAAAGAAAAATATTTCACTGACAACTCCAAGTGTGCTGCGCTCTAGCATACAAACGAGCAACTTACTCATAAAACTCTTTTCTCAGCTGTATGCTTAGATGTGTTTCACGTAAAACCGCAATACCAACCTCCCGGAAACCACTTCCCATACTTACTACATTGGCTTAGGATCTTTTAATTAGCATTTAAGTTCGAGGAGGTAGGGGCCAACTCTCATGCAATGGAAGTATATCAGTTAGGAAATTTTTCAATCTGTCAATATTAATGTGTGCCAACTCAGCCGTCTAAGCAGCAAAATGCTGCGTTGAGAGCTTACGCGAGCGAGCTCGATCCCGCATTTTTTTATTTAAATGCTATTACATTGCGTTTCCAGTGCGCGATTTGTTTCCGAGAGGAACTTACATTGTATATTGTGCATTGTATTATCATCAGTGCCTTGTTATACGATAAACAACTCTTCAGTTAAGCAGAAAATGTGGGCCTTAACGAGTGGGTAAAATTCTTCTGCAAGTGTATAAGTGAAAGAGCGCGGAAAACTCTCGAAAATAAATAAAACTTCCTGACAGCGGCGTCATAACCAAAGCAGCAAAACGTGTGAGGGGTAAGCTCTTAATGTTACAATATTATTGATTTCTTATTGCATGCCATAAGAATTAGACCTCGATGAACATGTCCGTTGGATTAATTGATTGATACGTGTTTCCGAGCACGTCAACTGCTTTGGCCATTAGTCCCGTTAGTGTAGTGCATGTTTTTTCTCCGGAGACGGTGGTCATCTTCCCCCGCTGGATGACGAGATCCGGCGTCGACCTACCGTCGGCTAGTGGGGTATCTCCCTAACCAGGACTCTCCCACCAGCGGGGCATCGCCCCAGTCCCGACAAGCTCTAAGCTCCCGACCGGCCTCCCGGAATATGTCGTAGTATAGTGCATGTTAGTGTAAGTGTGTGTGTAAGGGGAGAGGATAGGACAAGGAAGAGGAAGGAAAGATCGCGCGCGGTTCGTGGCCCGTTTGTTAGGGTATTGCTCCGGCATTCGCCTGGTGTTGATTGGAGAAACCACGGAAAACTACCGATCAGAGCAGCCGGCCGCTAGAATTCTCCTCCAGACAGCGACTGAACACGATCTAGCTGAAAAGCTAGTGTCGAAAATTCTGCCGTCCCAGGACTCGAACCTAGGACCTCCCGGTCAGAGGCGCTGCAGTGACATCAGTTGATGCACTGAGCTCCCGCTCCCGGTATGTCCGTTGGTATCATAATTACTTTTTCTTTCTATATTACAGAGACCTTGTACAACCCTGGCTCTTTTAATCAACAAATGAAAATAAAAAGGAATCTACAAAAATATGTTACTGCATCACCATGTCATGTCAGAAATGTGGAAAAATTCAGAGGAAGAAGGTTGTTGCAGTATTGCAGAAATTTAACCTTAAACAACTGACACCTTGAAGCAAACACCCACAATCAAATTAATAGTACATGTTGTTTCTCACTGTGATTTGGAGAAGTGAGAGCTGGAAATTACTGGATTGGGAATTTAAGACAATTTTATTCCATTAAAAAATTCTCTCATTTTCAGTCAGTTGTTCCCGACAGCTTTATTTTGTCTGTTAGGTTCAAGTATGGTTGCAAAGTGAAATAAGTGAATAAGCATTAATGGGTTCAATATGATTGTGATACACTTGTGTCTTAAAATATGTACATATTAAGCACTATTTTATTGCATGACTTCAATATTGCAGATGTGTTCAAAAATTAAAAATTCCTGCCTCAAAGCAAGAAAAAATCTAGTTAAGAGTACAAATTAACTTGATTTACCATTAATTTATTTCAACGTCACTCATATTATTGCCAGATGTTTTTATCAATGCTTCGGTTTTTCTGTTCAGATGAAATATGGTTGCTTAGTGAATTAAGTGAATACGCTTTTGATGAGTTAACATGTAAGTGAAACACACATTATTACAGGTTTCAGGTATGTAATTATGACCTCTGAACTTGCAATATTTTATTTAGATGTTTGCTTTGAATGGAACTCAGTTCCTAAGTGGAATTAGTGAGTAAATATTACATTACATTTTTTTGACATGGGAGTCAGTTATATTTAATGTTTATGACTGATGTGCTATGTTATTTGGTGGCAATTAATATTTCTTTTTTAATGTGTGTTTACTTCCTGTTCAATTATACATAATTTTTCAGGATGTTGAATAAGTAATTTATATTTTTTATGGAGAAGCCAGAATTCACTTATGACAATTATTGATAATTATCATTTTGATTTTAATAAAGTGGAATAAAATTAGAAATTCGAAAGATATATGGTTATTTTTAAAATAAATTTGTATTAAGAGAAAGTACTTTAATAGTGGAAAGTGGAGAAGATTAAATAGTGGAGAATTAAAACATATTTAAATAAGGTCAGTTGATCAAAACCTATTTCAAGAGGTGAAGATTGAAAGAATTGAAGAATTACATTTTTTGTAATTATCAGACTTAAAATATCTGGTATTACATTGTTGTGATTAGAGTAATAGGTTGGTTCGATGGGAGGATGTATGACTAAATTATTTTGAATGATACATTTGTTGTAAATGAATACGTTGGGGATTTGATGAGTTGCATCCCCCAAAAATTTTTTTGCAGTTCAAATCTCCTAAGAGTGTAATTGGATTAGAAAATTGAAAAATGAGATTATAAATTTGAGTAGGAAAGGGTGTGTTTGGAGGTTTATAAATAAAATATAGTGAGTAAATAGTGTTACTTAATTTAATTTGTAAAGCTATACATTCTAAAATGTAAAGACAAAAATATTTGTTGAAGGAATTTAGAATTCATTATCATTATCATGATCATTATTATTATTATTATTATTATTATTATTATTATTATTATTATTATATTTCATATTTCAAAATTTCACGCTCTTCCGGAGTTTTCAAGTATAACTCAAGGACAAAACGTCAACACATATGGTGAGACAGATGGTGAGAAGTTCTTGCTCCAGTGCACTCAGGTTCCGCTTCAATGATTTAGGGAGAGAACCATGCGCACAATGTTAGTGGTTGCCAGCAACACGGCCTTCTGCATGGTTCTGAGGTGCCACTCATTTAGATGGAGTTTTTCTTCCACAATCCTCCAATCTTCAGCCACAAGCCCATTAGTTGAAATAACTACGGGTACAATATCTACCTCTATTAGTTTGTACAAGTTTTTCAGTTCAATACCATGATATTTTCTTTTCTTTTTTGCAATAGTTGTCAGCAGATTATGATCTAGTGGAACTGCGATATCTATTATCATTGCCCTACGAGTAGTTTTGTCGAATACGACAATATCAGGCTTATTTGCTTCCACTGTTTTATCTGTAACAATGGGAGTATCCCACAATATTTTTGTTCTCTCATTAGACAAAACTTGTTCTGGTAGATATTTGTAGTAAGGCAGGCTTTCCTTTATCAGGTCCGATCTTTTGGCAAGAGCTTGGTGGATGATTTTGGCTACATTATTATGACGTTGTAAATAACCTGTGCCAACTGAGAGCATCCACTGCAGATATGTTGGGTAGATTCGGTGGCCTTCTTACACAGGC
Organism: Teleogryllus occipitalis; assembly: GCA_011170035.1. Classification (NCBI taxonomy): domain Eukaryota; kingdom Metazoa; phylum Arthropoda; class Insecta; order Orthoptera; family Gryllidae; genus Teleogryllus; species Teleogryllus occipitalis. The sequence goes on along the minus strand of BLKR01004631.1, from coordinate 56,674 downwards.
GACACTTGTCACTGATGTTCTCTTTTATAATATATCGCCTGTAGTTATTAGTGGCTACTACCTGATCTTGAATGGCCAGTACAAATCCTTCCGTCTCGCCAAAAAGCCTAGCGGTTCTCAACCATTCAGTCGATCTCTTTACATCTATGGAGTTGATCTCCACTGCTCAATTCGGTCCACAGGTTTCGGAACTCTTGGATTGTGATCTTCCTGGAGCAGCTTCAGAGGTGTATAGCCGTGATCTTGTGCAGAAATGGTCGTCATGGATTCGTTGTTGATGAAATAATTTCTGAGCTGATTTTCTTGCTGGCGGAATATAACTTCAAGACTTAACAGTCCACGGCCCCCATGATGTCTTGAAAGATATAGCCTTTCGGTGGAACTTCGAGGATGATGCATCCGATATTTTGATAGAAGTGTTCTGACTTTTCTATCGAAAGCTTGCAAAGATGTCTCAGACCACATGACAACTCCAAATGTATGTGATGCTGCTGACAGAGCTCAGGTGTTAATTCCTGTAAATCTGTTTCTCGAATTAATACAGGACTTGCAGATTTTCGTCACACAAGAGAGAACCTATCTTTCCACTTGTTTTCTTATTTTTTCATCTGCAGTACCTAGGAGCTGCTGGAGGCCCAGATACTTATATTCATCGCCATTGGAGAGTTCTTGAATTCTCAAATCTTCCATCAAATAAGGTTCATTCTCTATATTCTGGAGGCGACCTCTCTTCACGTGAACAACTGCGCACTTCTCCAAACCAAGATCCATACAAACAGAGCTGCTGAAGCTTTCTACTAGTGTCAGCATGCTGCGAAGTTGTTCTGACCCTTAAGCATAGAGCTTGAGGTCATCCATATATAATTGGTGGGAAATTCTTGGGGTTCTTCAAAGCATACCCATAGCCGGAAGCATTCAACATCCTACTCAAAGGGTTCAATGCTAGGCAAAACCAGAGCGGACTTAGGCTATCTCCCTGAAAAATGCCTCTACAAATTTTTAAAGTATGTCTGGTAACTGAATTTCCCTCGCATTGCATGCAGTGTTGTTCGCCAGCTGTTCATACACGTTGTAAGAAATGTAATGATAGAGGGATGAACCTTGTAGAGTTGAAGGGTTCGCTGCAACCAAGAATGTGCAACAGAATCGAATGCCTTTCGGAAATCAATCCAGCCCACTGACAAATTATACGCTTTCTTTTTTACATGCTTGGATACAATATTATCTATTATTAATAATTCTCTGCATCCTAGAGATCCTTTCCTACAACCAACCTGTTCTGGCAAAAGCAGCTCATTTTCTTTCAGATGCTCGTCGAGTTTGGTGGCAATAATGGAGGTGAGAACTTTATAAATTGTGGGTAGACATGTAATAGGTCTATAATTCTCGGGGCAAGACGCATTTCCTCCTTTCGGTAACATAAATGTCACACCCATGGTACAAAATTCTGGCAGCACAGATGTTCCTTGCAAAATATTTTGAAATTGACTCGCCAATATATCATGAGTGCACATCAGATATTTCCACCAAAAATTATGGATTCCATCTACTCCTGGAGCTTTCCAATTGTGAGTTCTCTTTATAGATCTTTTTACATTCTCTGTTGAAATCACAACTCCATTCATTTCTGGGATATTATGACACGCTTCTTCTTCCTGTCGTATCCAGTATGCTTCATCAAAATGTTGCTTTGGAGTGGACCAAATCTGAGACCAGAAGTCCGTCATGGCAGAAGCACTTGGGGGGTTTATATCATTGTCGTTGGCACCTCTCGATTCTAGATATCTATAAAAGCCTTTTTGGTTGTTAGAGAAGAGGGAATTTTCTTTCTTGCGTCGCGCTGCTTCATTATACCTTCTTATTCTCGCCCCTAGAGCTGCTATTCTTTGTCTTAATCTCTCATCTTCAACCTTTTTTTCCTCTGAAGAACATTATTGGTTGTATGTTATTATTTTCCGAAAAATTTTTGTTCTTGCAAAAAAATGCCTTTTTACTGAATTTATCATGAACTGAACATTAGATACTGCATTAATTTTTTCTTTGCAGGATTGCAGTGTTCAAAAAAATATTTTTCATTTTCTAAAATTGGAATTATTTATGTCAATATTGCAAAATTCTAGACCTCCATTATTTTGACATAGGATTCTGTACACATGCTAGAAATTGGCACTCAATCATCATCCTGATTGGGAGGATGGGTATACTATCAATATATTAAAATGTACAGGCTAACATTACTATTAATTGTGTATGGTTACTCAAATTTCCAGATGCTTATTTTTAATGATAATTTTTATAATATCCAATTTAGGATTAATTAAATATTATATTTATTTTATATATATGAAGGTAGCATACTTACTTTTTTGTTTTCCCTGGTTTTCTTCCCATCACTTAAGGTACATGCAAGAATGAAATGTATGTTTATAAGCCCAGGCAATTAGGCACTAAAAGTGTGGTAAAATTCAATAATAAATGTGAATATAATTGTTATGGACCATTGTTTAAGAAATTTTAATGACTGCTTCTCCCGATTTGTTATTAAAATGTACCCACCTATGGTGCATAAGTTTATCCTTTACTAAACCTTTAAATCGAATGAATTCACGTATCCAGTTCATTCAATTTTCACTAAATTTCACACATTTGTCATTTCAGTTCAATGAATATGTTCATTCCTTCGATATGTTCTTATCACAGTCATGTGTTGATGTTATGTGTATAAAATCATTATGTTACACATATTTCTAGTTCAGTGAAGTATAATTTTATTTCATTACACTATGTATTGCTTGAAAATTAAAATTATTTTGAGCCATGTATTTAATTTCATCGTTATTCCATAAATCCTCTGAGTATGGCATTCATATTAGTTTTATTATGAAATAAGATTTTACTATTTCATATATTCTTCAGTTTAAAGATTATGAACATTTTGAAAATTTTATGTTCATGTATAAATAAATTATGGTACCGTGTGCCCGTTGCTATTTATAAGTCGTAAAACAACATTAATAAAATGATCCCAGCACATGTGCATTTTTGAGGGACACTACATACATTTAATTTAAACATGCCGCGTCGGTATCCACAAAAGCTCTTTCGCGTTTCATTTCGACGAGGTTGGCAGTGTCGACGCAAACTCGGCCACGTTGAATTTTTAGGGTATTTCCTTACGTAGAAACATCAATAGCGTAATCTTAGCGTCCTCTGACGCTACGCCACTGGAATCAAGATCTGTGTTCCGTACACGCCACCAAGATCTCGCCGGCGCGCCGGCACGCCGCGGCGTGTCGTCAATTCCGTCTTCAGAATTTGATTGATTGATTGATAACTGCTTCCTGTCCCGTCAACTACAGAGGTCATTAGTCCTGTAAGTGTAGTGCAGGTTTTCACCGGGAGGTGGCGGTGATCTTCCCCCTCTGGATGGCGAGATCCTACGCCGACCTACTGTCGACTACCGGGGTTTTCTCTTGCTAGGCTCTCTTCCCCAGCAGCAGGGCACCGACCCAGCCGGGGCAAGTTTTAAGTCCCCGATCTGTCGCCTGCCATGCGTGGTAGTGTAATGTATGTGAGTGTGTGTAAGGGGTGAGGATAAGATACGGAAGAGGAAGGAAAGATTGCGCGCGGTCCGTGGCTCGTTTGTTAGGGTACTGCTCCGGCATTCGCCTGATGTTGATCGGAGAAACCACGGAGAACTACCGATCAGAGCAACCGAATACAAGAATTCTCCTCCAGACAGCGATTGAATTCGACCTAGCTGACAAGGTAGTGTCGAAAATCCTGCCGCTGTTAAGATTCGAACCTAGGACCTCTCGGTCAGCGGCACTTCAGTGACCACAATAGATGCACTGAGCCAGCACTTCAGAGGCTTGCCGCACTCTTCTCTTGCGCCCAGCACTCCCACCGCCAGCAACCCCCAGCGCCAGCAGGCGCCAGCGCTCGGCGGAAGACCTTGTAACATCCAACCTCCAAAAAGGCACTTCCTTCCACGTCACCGAAACAGCCTCGACGGCAAAATCTCCACCAGGTGCATAAAAGCAACTCCCCTTGCCCGGCTCTTTCTTCTTGATTCTTCTTCGCGATAGTGCTGGGCGTGACACCACTGCCTTTGTGTTTCTTTACAAGTAATTGTACTGGCTTTGACAAACTTTGCTAAATCCGACGCAGAGGGACTTGCAGTCCTTATAATTATTCCTACTATCAGCCTGGATGAGGTACTGTTGCTCCTCGACTGTCAGTCCGCAGAGCATTTATGAAATTCCAGTGGTAAGTTCGCATGCCGATTCTCCCTCGGCACGTGTTGCGCGGCATTAGTTTTCCGGTCCAGCAAAGCGAGCCACGTGACCCGCTGCCGTCCATGTGCTAGTTGTATGCACGTGTTCCTTTCTGCGCTTTCATTGAGACACGGCATTCGCGTCCTGCCATCTGTTGATCCTGTGGGAGCGCGCATTGACCCGGCTGTGCAAAGCCGAAATTACACCGCCTCACATCGCCAACAACTGTAAAGTAACAAGTTCACTTTTCTCCTTCTTGCAGTGACATGTAAGGAAGGTACGTATAAGAACTGAACAGTGACAATTCAACAGAATACGTACAACGCCTCCTTCGAAGTTGGTTCATTTCATTTATTAGACATTTGTAAAAACTACGTCAATGTTTGCAACAATTCATTCAGCACTCAGCAATTTCATTTGTAACCTTTGTGTTAATATTCAATGAATAAATAGTATGTGGAGAGTAATTTAAGTCAAACTCCGCATCCTCCCTTATCCAATGACTCCCCCCACCCTCCCGAGCAGCTCAAGACCCGATCCGGTAAGCTTTTCTTCGTGCAGAGAAACCACCCGGTCCCAGTCCGCTAAAGCAACACCTTTTCAAGGTATTCTCCTTTCTCTGTAAAATATGTAATCAGTAGATTTTGCGGTCGGCACTGAAGCTTTTACAGGGAATTAATGCTGTCAATAAAGATTTTACATATAAATTAGGAAATGGGCTGAAGCGAACACCCAAATAACTATCATATCATTTCTCTCTTCCCAAGAGATGAGCTATATTTCATTTTATTATCTTGATGGCGCCTATGCAATGAATGCGTGGATTCGAAACACGATGGATAGAATTTTGTTTATGTGCCGAGATGTACTAGATTGTGGTCGCCTGTGTGACAAAGTGTTTTAATATTTGATACAGAAATCCACTTTATGCCGATACAACACATACATTGAACTAAGTTATTTTGTGAAGCAAATCCTTCTGTTCGTTATTTGGTTCAATTTTCCACAGATGGAAAATACAAAAAGGCTCCCAAAACCAATTCTGCATAGTTGATGGGAATAATGATTTCAAGTAGTATGTATTTGACGGGAATAATGAATTAAAAATACTATTAACGATTCATGATCATCTGGATAACAATTAAAAAGCGTTTTGATTGTAAGTGTTTTTACAGAAAGTATATCTCAGAAAGGATATCTCAAATATTGAACAAACTAACAGTTATAAAAATAATGATTCCATTCCAAACTCTTGTGCGTAATTCTTCCTGAACTTATATTTACCATTAATTTTCTTCTAAATGTTTACAAGGTTTCTAATAACACTTGAGGAGAAGAGGAAATGTATATTGATTTTCTAAAATTCAACATTGCTTGAATCTATCAGCTCAGCCGTATATACAACAGCATATTTTTATGATATTTTTATTAACTCCAACATTCAGCGAGAAATGTAGTGAGGAGCAACAAAGGATACTTTCAATACAGCAAATCAAATAAAATGAAAAATATATTTAACCGCATTTCAATCTTTATTTCGGATATATGCATGTAAATTCAGAGTAATGGAGTAAAAGTTCGAAATTATGAATGTTTTTGAATAAAAAATACACATGAAATGCCATCTGTTGACCCGGTGGGAGAAATAAATGAAGAATATACACGAGTCTATCGAAATACAATCAGTGTAACTACTTTCTGATTTCAATGGAGATTAATAAACAAATATATTAACTGTGTTTGGTTCGTATTTGTGCGTGGGTACACATGTACATGGGATGTGCACGCAAACACACACACACACACACACACACACACACACACACACACACACACACACACACACACACACACACATACACACGCGCGCGCGCGCATACACACACACAAATGCACTAATCCAATGACAACATAATCCGTGCCATCCTTCAATATTCATTTAGCAATAATTTGTTTTAATAGGACAAATGTCAACATTAAAAGTGTAAATAGCATTTTAATAATACGCGGTGACTATTTTGAAAATTAATTAACTTCGAGAGAATTAAAAGTGAATGTAATTTGTTTTGAGATCAGTTTTAAAGTGAATGCATGAACGTAAAAGTCAACACATGACACACCCTGGTCTATTTGTGCACTGTGTAACGTGCATTGCATTAGCGGAGTCAAGTGGTGTGAATACAAAAGATGTGAAGAGCTCAACACCGGGGTATGAGATAGCCGCGTCCATCCTAACATGAGACAGATAACAAGCTTGGTGCTGAGCAAGACTTCCTCTGACGTACAGCGGCGAGTTCAATAACAACTTGTTCAGTCAATCTTCATTCATGTCTGCAAACTTGAACGTTCATATTCAATATATGACCATACTGCATTTTGCAGACAAACACAAACTGAAAAGAACTTCTGAAAAAAATTCTTATCATTATTAGCTTTCTCTAGACATTTTAGCTCAATTGTTTCGAGCCTTGAGCACGAAGGTTTAAAAATTTAATCAAAATTTAATCAGAGAAGTTATGTGTATTGACATTTTATTGTCTACATAATACGAGTCAATAGAGATGAAATCAACATCCTGACGAGGGATCCTACTTCGGAACCGAAATGTTGACAATGATTAATCGTCGAAATAATAATGATTAATATATTATTTTAAAATGTTATTAGAGTTTGTATTCGTTCGTGTTTATACACGAGATATACTATGGTCGTATATTTTTAGTATTTTATACTATCAAGTGAACCTGAAACTGGTTTGAAACCACGCAGGCGGAGTAATTTTTACACACTCGATATACGCTAAAATGATCGTTATTTTAGGAAGAATAATGTTCGAGCTTCATCTCTTCATTTTTAAAATACACAAAACAAAACAAAAAATTTTTTTCGAGCAGTTTGTTAGGACACCAAGATGTTATTTAAATATATTTTAAATACATTACCTTTTCTAGTTCCACGCACATCCTGTTTATAGACAAGCTCAGTACGAGTTATTTTATTCATGCTTCACACTTGGAGCTCTCGCCCACCGCAGCCATCTAAAGCTAGCAGCGCCCAAAAACCAAACTCAATTAAACTATTTCCATAATTATAGGCTAATTATGGGCTAATTAAGGGCTGTATTCCCGAATTTTAGGCTCTTTTTGATTTCCCCAAATCGTGGGCGTTGCTAGCTTTAGACTAAAGCTAGCAGCGCCCACTCAGAAAATCCATCTAAACATCAATTCAAAAATATGAAACTCTACCCAAAATTTAAGAATAATTATGGGCTCTAGGAAAAAAATTACCATCGTATTTATATTCCAAAATTCAGAGTTGTACAAAGAGAAACAATTCACATTGGTTCTTATGGGCGGAGCCATGACGGCGCGTGTCGTAGTTCACCCCGCCCAACTCCGCTCGCGCCTGGGAATGAAAGGGAATTTTGCCCAACTGAACTCCGCCTAGTTTTCCTGCACTCTCCCTTTCCATGTAATCTCTTTTCACTTTTCCACCGGCTTAGATGACTCAGGACATCAAATGATGTCACTGCAGTGCCTATAACCGGGAGGGCCTTGGGTTGAAGACTCGACGGAAGCAGTTGTCGACACTAGCTACGTAGATAGGTCGATTTCAGTCGCTGTCTGGAGGAGAAGTTTAGTGGTCGGTTGCTCTTAACGATAATTTTTACGCGGTTTCTCCGATTAACATCAGGCGAATGCACGAGCAGTACCCTAACAAACGGGCCACGGACCGTGTGCGATCTTTCCTTCCTCTTCCTTGGCCTATCCTTACCCCTTACACACACATTTACAGTAACATGCAATACACTAACACATAAGCTCGGATAACAGTTGGGAGCTTACACGAGTAGGTTGTTCCGACTGGGGCAGTGACCCGCTGTTAGGAGATTCTTGGGTGGGGAAAATCCTGCTAGTCGGCGGGTCAGTCAGCGTGGGATCTCATCATCCAGCGGGGGGAGGGGTAAGATCACCATCATCTCCCGAGGAAAATGCGGATTAATAACTCTAGCAGTTGACGCGCCCGAAATCACTATTCAATCAATAAAATTCAACATACCTGAGAAAATATGGCCCGGCTCCATTCCGTTTCGTTCATTTGGTGTTTCGGAAGAAGTAAAAATTACAAGTAGCGCTTATAGATGTTCTCGCACCAGTTCAGATAAAATCTTGAACAGTAGTGAGTCTGGCAGAATCTTCGAAATTGTGTACTATATAAAGTCAGTGAGGTATGAAGTGGTCTTCAGAAGTTTTGTTTCCACAAACTTCTAAGCGGTGATTTTCAACGTTGACAGTGCTCCGAAAGGACTTACAAATGATTCTTGAAAGCTGACAGAAGTGGATAAATTATAATCGATCAATGTGATTCTAAGAGGACTTCGGGAAACGTAGAAATAAATCGTCATACCAAGGAGGAAAACGGAACAGTTTGGAGTCGGGCTATGACTTTTTGTGGAGAAAGGAAAACGGCTTAAGAAAAGTTGACTACGGAATGCAGTCGGCCTAGAGTTGCTAACCGTCGTCCATTTGGGAGGACAGTTATCCATTGACGTCAATTGTTCTCTCGTCCTCGTTTGTGTTTTCAATGTCCTCTTTCTAGTAAATTCTTCACATGTTTGTTATTTATTTTATCACATGAATAGCATCTGCTTTGTTAACATGAAAATCCTTTTTCTGATCTCCGACACACGCATTCATGATAGTGTTTCTGTCTAGCGACTAAAACAAAAAGAAACGCTCAGACCATCTTCATCTGCATTTGGTGAACGAATCTTTTCACTTGAATCGCAAGTGGAGAGAAGAAAGAAATAGAGCTGATGTTAGTCAAAATTAAATATTTATAGGAAGAAAGGTGTTGATGAGGGATTTGGGGGGGTCGATTGTCATCCCTTTTACCTGAAAGCTGTTGGCAACCCTACTCGCGCCCCGTTGGAATTGCAATGTGCAAGTGAATGGCATGCCCTCACCGCGGCGCTGGCACACCCTAAGCTGTCTACCGCGCGAAGAAATAGGTTTTCATTTGGGGTTCGATTATAAACGCTTCCTGTGTTAATATTTAGTTCAAGCAGAATGATATTTTAGAATTTAATCTTGCGTGTGTGTGTGTGCATTTTTTCTTCTCTGTGTGTGTGTGTCAGAAATTCGTCGCGTATGACCGTTGGTAGGTAACAAACTAGAAGATCATCAGAGAAATAAAGATACCAGACAGAAGTTAGAAAGGACATGAATGTGTAAAATGGCCACACAATATTGGAAAAATTGGCTCAAACATTTGCAAGTACAACCAGTGCCTGATTTTATAAACTTTTAGGTCCCGGAACGCGCTCTAATTTTTTTAAAATTTAATAGAAAGAGTTATATAATTTATAATATAATTTAATGATTATTTTTGTAACGCCGTTCCGCCGAGTTCCGCCGCGTTCCGCCAGAAATCAAGCCCCGACTATAACTAACTAGAAGGAATCCACGCGGCTGATGTTTGAGCGCAACAGTGTACGTAGGAAGATAGAGAACGTGCTTGCAAAAGGTGGAGAGATCAACGGCTACAATTTAAACTGTTGTTGTCGGAATGGCTCAAACTAAAATGTTTTTACGATAGGTATTGAGTATGAACTGACTAGAGAGCTCTGCTTGAGCCAATAGAACATTAATAAATCAGTGATATAGTAATAGTATTACAATTAAATAGTAATAATAATACGCGCGTTTTGTGTAAAATTAATGTTTAACTGTACTGCGTAAATGTGAATTGACTTGTATCACACCGTTCATCTCTTCACATTGTAGAGAATCGACTCTGTGATGAACGAAATTTTTTATGTTAAAGGAGCGTAAACTTCCGGCTATACTGGTATAAGTATAATGGATAAGATCAAAATTTATTGTATACTGCGGTATTGCTTAAGAGGACAAACAGTTTTCATGTTATGATTATACTGTCCAAGTTTATTATCAATTAACTTTTTTTCTCAAAATGACGAGGAATAATTTTAATATAAATATTAAGTTTTGTAATTTTGGTTTTGTATATTAATAAAGGAATATTGAGAAATGTTTTGATTTTCAATTACTCAAAACAATATGTAATTCCAACATATTAGGCCAAAGGGAATTACGCGTAGAGATGAAACGATGTTTGAAGACAAGGCTTTTAAGGATGCATGTGGTTAAGAAACTGTGAAATGCTTAAGATACTTAAAACGGGGAAAAATATCAAAATAAATTCAGAGAATGAAGAAATGGACTGTCTAAATAGATTACTAATATTCATAAATATTTTAACACTACAAATGGACTCAGAGATAATATCAGTAGATAAGTTTCTCCTACAGATTTCCATTCAGTGTACCACAAAAATATGCGGAAAAGGAAGAAAGTAGACACACATCAAGGATATGTCCAAACATGGGCTTTTATCCTGAAGAGAATTAAAAGCTCACCATTTCCGTTTGTCCCAGTTGTATATTTGTTATATTATACGCTCACAAGTTCCTGTTTACACGTGCGGGGGCAAACACGAACTGGTACAACTTCAAATCTGTCGGCCTCCATCTCAGTCCAGTTAGTTACTGCGTCAAAAATATCAGTTTTGTGCTTTTGTAGAAAAGTGTGCATTTAGACCCTGTTCACTGTACATTATCATATTCTTATCATTTAATGAGTGCATATTTAACGATTAGTACATGAAACGATACACAAAGGAACATATCAGAGACCAATGGATTCATCAATTCATACATCATATTTTCGTATCAGTATAAAATACAAAATCAAAAAAGGGCCTTAAAGTAAGCAACGACACGCTGTCAGTAACGCAATATCAAACCCGTTAGTAACCCGTTGTATATCCACATTCTGTAGGAATATGGTATATTATAGATAAATCATATTTCTAAAACCTCGTATTTCTCTCAAATGGAATTTTGCTATCAATCTCGCTCCACAACAGGCCACGATGGGAAAAAATGTATATTTTACTAATTTAGTGTAATGAAGTACAATTTCAGGGATACAGTTTTCATGAACTAAAAAATTACCTCGAAAGCCGTAGGAGTGGATCGAGTTTGTACAAATTTAAGAATATTAAGTTGTTGAAACACACGACATATTTTACATTTATTTAGTTCATTGAATTCAATTCCTACAATTTTCGGCATATTCCGTGAAGTAGAAATTTTGTATAATTTTCTTGTTAGTAGGAGTCAAGAAATTTTTGGTAAGAATTTTAGACTTTCACCAATTCAAGAAATAATAAACTTAATTGAACTCACATGGAAAGAGAATTCTCGGACAATTGGCGAGACCGTTCTACATTCAGAAATCTATTTTAATGCAGTAGATTTACCTGCTGGTTTTACAATTGCTTCGTAATAATTGTAAGTTACACGATCACATTATTTTTAGATTTAATGACTTCTACATTCGAATGCATGGGCTTTCATTTCCATTTGATGTGACCCTAATGCCTCGTCAGTTTTAAGAGCAAGCAGGTATACGTGTTCACAGAACACCTTAACAACCTTGCATGCAGCACACATTCGTATGCGTGTCTCATGCATACAACGTGCGACATGAAAGAGGGGCCGACATGTAGTTCGTCAAGTTGTCTTGCAGGAAATGTTCACGAACAAAGTAACATTAAGGTAATTGTTGGAGTAAATTTGATTGATTTAATAGTTTCTGTAAGAACGAATCAGAAAACGTGATTTCGTCACAATAGTCTTCAATATCATCTATGATATTGTTATAACTTGTCATAAACAGCAAAATTTCGTTTCCCGCTAACACGTTGTAAGGCAAGAACGATCCAATGTTCTTACGCTTCTGTCACAGTCCTTAATGCATTGTTTTGTAAATAAATTCTTATATAGACACTTCTCATTCTTAAAGATAACACTTGTATCTTTAATTATAAGATAATTTAAAATTCAATTTTCTATGATGAAATAGCAAATTATATTATTTAAAAAAATTCTTATTATAAAGAAAATTTAAAAAATAATGTAGGATAAAAGCGTCGAGGAATTCAAAATTGCACCAAAACTAGTCCGTATACATTCCTCACCTCATACTTAGAAACTAATAAAGTACGCAATTGAACGAAAGTATGTGTACAATTAAAGCAGCCAGTAGATGTTGAAGCAACAGCCATTTATAACTTTTCTGCTAAAATGTCCAGAGTTAAAAATGTGTTGGTGCTTCATTTCCTAAGAACGAAATAAATCCTCTCCAATTAGCCGGCGAGCTTGCTTTGGTAACAAATGCTCAACGAAGGAGCCCCTCTTGCCAAGGAGAAATTATTATTACACGCTCGGCAGATTTGTGCATCAAGTACACCCATTTCGTTACCCCTGCAACGTGGAGTAAATATCTAATTGTTTGTGAACAATAGTAAATCATGTACAAAACTGCAGCAATTTTTTAGTTTATCAAAAAATGTGCAGCAAAATTTTCATTCGCAGTTACTCTTTTGCTAGTGTTACCTTACTCACTTTCATTTATACGTTATCTTCCAAACCGCTTTGGTATACCTTTCAGTCAAATTTCGGAAGGTATCTGATGTGCTGAAATGCGTCCATAACAAACATGCTGTAAAGTATTATTATTATTATTATTATTATTATTATTATTATTATTATTATTATTTTGTTCACAGTTGTTTTGCCTTAGTTTAACAAGTCAGGGCACTTTGTTTCAAAACACAAACAAAATAAGTAAACCTCATTTTGTCCTAAAAGTAAAACGTATTCTAGATTCTTTCAATGTTCAACAACACCGAACCAGAATTCCCACAATTTAATTGAATAGAATCACATTAAGAAAGAATAGATATCAAACAAAAATGTACTGGGTCATGAAGTTTCGCCCATTAAGTGGCACACGTTAGATGGCCATACACGGTGACGAGCGGCACAGACATCAGAGACTCGGTTGTTTACTTGCTAATAATTGGCCTAATGACATCGACATCTGTAATTTATTTTTCTAAGTGACTACTTCTCGCTAGAATTCCGTGCGCCCCAATGTGCAGCGGTCGAGCGGGTGGAGCACTGCTCAGCGGGAGCAGTTATTATATTTTCTACTCCCATTGTAGAATGCGGTCATTTGATGGCTGCAACCAGTTTGATAATGATACTCATTTCGATGGAGACTTCATAATAATACAGATTCTTGAACAATCACGGATCACTTTACAAACAGAAGCACAGCTTTTTCAATACAACATGAAAAAATATACAACTTGAGAAGATATGAAACCTCATATGTTCCAAAATCAAATTTAACAGCCCATCAAATATTTTATAGTAGTGTAGCACCAAGAATGTTTAATATTGTGAGCAATGAAATAGGTTATTTTGCTACACTCGGTCAGTTTCTGAGAAAAGAAAGAAAATGGCTTTTTTCTCAATACAACATTGACGATTTTCTTGTGATAATTAAGTGAAAAACATTGTTCGATTTTTTTGTTGTTCTTGAAAAATCTTGTATAATCTTCAAAATGTAATCTGATTACCCTTGAAGAGTAATATTACACTTTTTTATGGTATCAAGTTCAATTAGTATTGTAGTGTATGTTTAGATCTGAATGTTTTTTTTGTTATATTATTAGTGCACAGAAGTATTAGTTTTAAAATCTTTGTTTTGTTATTCTTGCATGTTAATTCAAGTGAGCGAGCTGCCTCTCGCTGCTGGCAATTTTGTTTATGTGTACAAAGGTGATGGAGATCCCACACAGTCTTTCTAGGGGATCTCTAATTATTTTGCCCATCATATTTGAATGTAATATTGTAACTCCTTCTATGTTAATGGCAAAATAAAGACATTTTGAATTTCAAAAATTTGAATTTGAATACAAACCAAGTATTTCGACAAGTCGCGTCGCGTGACAATCCCCTCTGTCACGCCAATTTGCTACCCGGTGCAGGCGCCTCATCCGAGCATTTCGTCACGCCCAAATGTCCGGGTACCCCTCGCCACCATCACACATCAAGCTTCGTACTCCTGCGGGCCTCATCCGCGAGCCCCCGCACTACCCCACCTCATTTAACCCCGGAGATCGTCGGATTGAGTATCGGAACAGTTCCATTACGGAAGTCGGTGACACTTCGCCTGTTAATCCCTAAGGAACACCATAAAATAATCAGCGGACTGCTCATAGCGGGCGGTGTCCCACTTACTCCGAGATCGCCACGTGCCCATGGTCGCAAAATCGGGTGGGGAGAAGAATGGCGAGCAAGCAACAAAGAATTCAGGAGAAAAACACTCGAGTTGGGGACGTGAGAGGGAACTCTTGAGCTGGGGACACGAGAGATGAGACTAGAGCTAGTGACATAAGAGAGAAGAACGACATATAAGACTAGACTTAGGCAACGTATGTCGGAGTTAACTATCTACTGGCGTGTGTATAACTGACCAGTACCTGCCGCCCTGAGCGATCTAACTATCCATCATCCACTCAATCGAAATTAATGCCGTGTGGTAGATCGGTCGGCCGGACCCCCTGAAAGAAATTAAAAGGGTGAGCGAACACAGACGAGATGGCGTGTGACGGCTTCGCCTCGCGTTACGGCATCGAGTTCATCGCTTCGGCCTTAGGCGCGGACGGCTGCTGACTTCCCGGACATGCGACGGGAGCACGAGATCCATTCCTGATGTGTACGAAGCCACTTCACCCGTGCTTTGCCGGAATTCACTGGTAAAGACGTGCGGGCGTGCAATTCCACCAAAGTGAGGTAATACCATCATCACCAACATTATGTGTATTTACCCATCTTCATTTACGTTAAGCAACAGTTCTGGGTTGGAGATTGTTAAGAAAATAGTAATTTCAAATTGTATTTAAGAACTTTATATTTGTCAATAAAAGCGTTCCTGCTACTCAAGACGGATACACCTTATAAAATTGCATCTCTGTGTATTATTAAAATAGCTAGTAGACTTAATGCATCCCTTCGACCCAGAGCACCCAAACCCTGAGGTTCTCAATGCAGGAGCAGAATGGCAGGTAAGACGCACGTTTGGCGCCCACTCAACAAATTTTGCGTGTATGCCCTGTCATTCACCAATTACCGGTACACTACGTGTGTGAGGGTAAACTCTTTTCTGTAGTGGCTACTCAAAGGGTCATTACAGTATTGACAATTAATCATTGAGAATCATTCCAGTAAATGTTTCGTTCGATTGTGTACATTAAAATTGCATTTAATAATATATTATGCTTGTCAGTTTTAATTTATTTTATTATTAATAATTTTTTTCGTGGAATATTATTTAAAATAAATTGGATCGAAATTTCAATTTGATCCCATTTGACTAGCGCAGTACTCTGTCGCAAGCGGATTGGAAAGCACAGCCACCTGCGGCAGCATGCGAGGGTAGGATTAGTGAGCTGTCCGCTAGGTGGCCTTGGCTGAATCCTGCATGACAACTACCACGAAACGATTCAATGTATAAGTTTAACTTATAAAATTCGCACGAAAAGTACCGTATGAAACTCGATGTAATACACTCGTGTTCAGTTTACGACACTCACTCGTATGTAATATTACACTTGTGTATTAATATCCATCATTACATCATCGTTTCATAATGTACTATTTTACTGATACGTTTTTGCTTGGTATGGGCTTGATACCGAGCTCCCATGCCATTTAACTTAACTTACCTGAAGGATCCGAGATGGTAGTAGTTTACAGGAAATATATAAACTAGCTAGGAGTCGATTCATGTTCTACTTGTGGACAGGAATTATGGGAGGGAAGTTTCAGGGAAACAGACAAACCGAGTGAAGGTAACGTATAGTTAATTAACCCAGAATTAAGTAAATCTGAGGAGATAATTTAAATTGCAGATACTACGTGGGCGATTGGCAAAAGCTTGTGTGACGAGCACATTTCGGACCCAGGTTTGTCGTGCTTTTCAGGGTAAAAAGCCGCTCGTTCAGTAGAGATATTATAACTTAACAGTGTATAAGTAACTACATGTATTTAGTAAAAAAGGAAATGAAATGTGACGTATGAGGAAGAAGATCTTCTGCACACGCTTTCTTGATTCAGAATTTCTTCCCAACATTTTAACTATAAATAGTTCACAGATGAAAAAAGTTTTTTTAGAAAATTAATATTATTATTATTTTAAAAAAACGAGAATAGCAACGTTTGAAAAACTAGACATTTTGGTTTCTGAGTTATAGTAAACTTTTTTGCAACGGTAAACGAACTGCAGATTTGATTTTTTCTGCATTGCTAACAATATAGTAACTCACCCTCAGTTCTACTCCTACCACTATAAGCAAAAGGAGAGCTCTTTTAGCAAAGCAGTGTATAATTGAAGCTACATTCTGTCAGTAGCAAACAAGGAACAATATCTCGTATTGTGAAGTGAATTCTAATTTAAAAGTAACATTGTATTTAAGGTGTATTGTAATATGTAAGTGCAGTGTTCTGCCACCCAGGTTGTATATACCTGCTTGGAGAATAATAAATATCTATATTTGTTCAATGGATCAGAGAAACTGGACAAAGCCTGAACGAGATGGGGATCATTGACCAGAAACCCAGAAGTCCCACATTACTTGTTACAGGCATATTAAGTCTTTTAAACTTGCTTAATAGAAGTAAATCTAATTGTTTATACTACAGTGGCAGACAATTAATGCTAACCAGAGGGAATTATTGTGGGAATTCTGATTTGGTGTTGTTGACGTTCTTATAAGAAGAAATAAAAGAGGTCATCTTCGTCAACATACTAGCTTTATTAAGATAGCCGGCTTTCGACGGCTTTTCCGTCATCGTCAGTCTATAAGATACAGAAAGATATAACAAAATTATAAATAAATACACAATAAGATAGAAAATTAAATTACAATTAATGGATAAATCAAAATTAACATAAAAAACAAAAGGATAATCGATATACGATTGCAAAAGATAAGGAACATATAGCAGATAAAATTGCAAAAATGAATTGCGACGGGAGGGGGGGGATTAATACAGATAATAGCAGTTCAAATTTCAGATTATAAATATATGTGAAGAGAACCAAAATTAATATATATATATATATATATATATATATATATATATATATATATATATATATATACAGTAGTGTGCAAATTAATGTGAACAAGACGTAATTTTCAAATAATTTGAATTGCTGAGCTTGGCAACCCTGATTTACCGTCAATTATTGCCTGAAAGCATATCTCAACTGTTTATTTATCTTAGTTGCATTGTTGTTTGTGTTTACAAAAGTGTTATTGCTCGTTTCTGTGAAGTTTTAATCTTGTGAAGAAGTGATAGATCATTATTTGTTAAACGCAAGCTATGAATCTCACTCCAAAGAAAAGAAGTAAGATAGCCACACTATATAAACATACTAATATGACACAAAGAGACATTGCTAAAGAATGTGACGTGAGTTTGGAAGGGGTCAACAAAATTATTAAACAGTTTAAAGATACTGGTAGTGTTTCACCTCAGCGAAAAGGAAAGTGTGGAAGAAAACGGAAAACAACTCACAGGGATGACTCAATTTTGCTCAGAAAATCAAAGAAAGACCCTAGGATGACAAGTTTTGATCTACAAACAGACTTAGCACGAACGGGTGTTCATATTCACGACTCTACTGTTCGACGAAGACTTTTGGAAGCTGGGCGAAGGGCTGTTCGACCTCAGAAGAAACAGCTTTTGACCATCCCAATGATGAAGAAAAGATTATCTTGGGCCAAAAAATATGAGAAATGGAATGAAGATTGGGAGAATGTCTTATTCTCAGATGAAACGCACTTTATTGTACAGGGTCAACGGTCACGCTACGTGAGGAAATCACGCAATGAGAAACTTTCTCCTAATCACATTGACCAAAGTGTGAAATACCCCATTAAGAAAATGTTTTGGGGTTGTTTTTCTATTCATGGGCCAGGGCCACTTGTTCCAGTTCATGGAATGATGAATTCCGATAAGTACATTGAGATTGTTAGAAGACGAGTGATTAGAACTGTCAATGACAAGTGGCCGGGAGGAAATGGCATTTTTCAACAAGATCATGCTCCCTGTCATAGATCGCGGAGAGTCACTGAATTTTTCCAAGAACATAATGTTAAGCTTTTAGACTGGCCAGGAAATTCACCAGACCTCAATCCCATAGAGAATTTATGGGCTATCCTTAAAGGAAGAATGCGCAAAATGAACTGCACAAACAAAGAAACCATGTTTTCTTCGTTAATCAGTGTATGGTTCAAAGACAAAGAAGTGAAAATGATGTGTCAAAACGTGTTCATTCTATGCCAAAACGTGTAAAACTAGTTATTGAAGCCAGGGGTGGACATATTTCGTACTAGTTGTATAATATTCTGTAAATACTGTAGGATTATTAAAATAAGTTGAAATCAAGACGTGTTCACATTAATTTGCACACTACTGTATATATATATATATATATATATATATATATATATATATATATATATATATATATATATATACATACAATAAATGGGGGATAGTAATAATAATTAATATCAAATGTTATTACAAATATGGGGGGGGGAAATTGAATAATAAGTTGAGCCGCTTTGCTTACCTCGCTGCTTTCGGCAAAAGTCGGTCGACTGTGCCCAGAGGAAACGTGACACGGGGTTTTTATTGCTTTCGGGAGATCCGGCGAGGGGTCGGAGGAGGTCTGTTTAGTGTTTTCTTAGGAGGCGGGGGAGTCAGTTGGTGAGGTCGGGGTGTGTAAAATTATTAGTAGAGGGGACAGAGGGAAATTAGTTTGTTCATTGAGAAGGGCCTCAGATTTCTGCTTGGCTTGAAATATGTGAAAGATTTCTAAAGCGCTTCTGTTCCAGAATTTATTTTCTATTTCAAGAATTTTAATGTCTGAATCTGGGCGGAAAGTGTGGCCTGCGTTAATAAGATGTGTAGCAAAGTGCGATTTGTTTGTATTGTGTTTCCATGCATGTAAATGTTCTTTAACTCTGGCATTGAAGCTTCTACCTGTTTGCCAGAGGCTTATTAACGCAGGCCACACTTTCCGCCCAGATTCAGACATTAAAATTCTTGAAATAGAAAATAAATTCTGGAACAGAAGCGCTTTAGAAATCTTTCACATATTTCAAGCCAAGCAGAAATCTGAGGCCCTTCTCAATGAACAAAATAAATTCCCTCTGGCCCCTCTACTAATAATTTTACACCCCCCGACCTCACCAACTGACTCCCCCACCTCCTAAGACATTTCCAAGAGAACACTAAACAGACCTCCTCCGACCCCTCGCCGGATCTCCGGAAAGCAATAAAAACCTCGTGTCACGTTTCCTCTGGGCACAGTCGACCGACTTTAGCCGAAAGCAGCGAGGTAAGCAAAGCGGCTCAACTTATTATTTAATTATTTACCCATATTTGTAATAACATTTTATATTAATTATTATTAATATCCCTCATTTATTATGTATATATTAATTTTGTTTTTCTTTCTTTTGAATATGAGAATGTATATTTCTTCACATATATTTATAATCTGAAATTTGAACTGCTATTATCTGTATTAATCCCCCCCCCGTCGCAATTCATTTTTGCAATTTTATCTGCTATATGTTCCTTATCTTTTGCAATCGTATATCGATTATCCTTTTGTTTTTTATGTTAATTTTGATGTATCCATTAATTGTAATTTAATTTTCTATCTTATTGTGTATTTATTTATAATTTTGTTCTATCTTTCTGTATCTTATAGACTGACGATGACGGCAAAGCCGTCGAAAGCCGGCTATCTTAATAAAGCTAGTATGTTGACGAAGATGACCTCTTTTATTTCTTCTTATAAGAACGTCAACAACACCCAATCAGAATTCCCACAATCCTATATGTGGAAGATAAAAGGACTAGGGCATGAATATTAATATATTATACTAATGGGGTGGAAGATCCAGAGAACAGGACATTGCTCTCGTCTTTCCGATCTTCACGATGATGAGCTAGTGAGCTATCTGTTCCTTACCAACAACACAACTGTCTTAAAAGATAGTGCTCCCGGCATCTTGTGCTTTTTTTGATAATTTTGTATTGATTTCGAAGTTTGGTGCATGGTTAATTTGCTGTTCCTGTAAAGCGTGCTTGCTACATTGCCAAAAGAGAAAGTTTCAAGTAGTGCATTGCTAAAAGAATGGATTTATGGAGAACATTCACGGCGGACTGGAAATGTAATTTCTTGCTAGTGTTGTGAAAAGGTGGTAAACTATGCAAAAAATATTTTTTACAACATAAAAATCCTGCAACTCATACAAAAACTGCGAAAAAAGTGAGAAAAACTTTACAAAACTTCTTCAGCAAGTGGAGTCAAAAGATGAAGACAAGAAAGAATTTCAACACTGACTTGTTCCATGCTGCAAACATCCATTTTTAAAACTTGAAAATCCAACATTTAACCAGTTTAACCAACAAAATATACAAAATATAAAATTCAAACGAGTCAACTCTTAGGAAATATTATCTAACTCTGCAATATATTTTGACAATCGAAGAAATTCCATTTGTTTTTAGAGAATTGTATTAATCTTTTATGTAGTACGTATTACGTATAAATGTTAATATTATTCAACCATAATGCTTATTTCCTTGCCTATTTTTAAGTTTTTACTTCATAAGTGCCTTCCCAATTTGCCTTCCTATTTTCGACCTTTTTTAGTGCCTACATATCCGAGCTCTATTTATAACACTAGTTTACGTTCCTCCGCGCTAGTTAAACGACCGTTTTCCTCTGCGGGTTTTATAGATTCGCCAAATAGGGGTTTATTGTCTGATGATTAGTTTGAAAAACTGGTCCCTTTAAAAGAAAATTACGCTTATTTGAGTAAGATTTGTAAGTTATTGTTCAGAAATTTATGACTGTCAATTTGTAATTTATTGTAATTGACAATTGCAATAAATTGTTGCAATAAAAAGTAGTAATAAAATATTCTATTTTGAGTATTATTAATTAATTAAATTATTGTATTTTGAATATTTGAAGTATTTTAAATACGTATGTATTTAGTTATTTAAAACCTAATGTATTTTGAGTATTTACTGAATACGTATTTACGAAGTATTTTTGCGTAGTATTTAAATACTAAATTTAAAGTATTTTGCCCAACCCTATATAGAGCCTTGCTGAACACAACGTTTCAAAATCGGAAATGAACCAGTGAACAGATTCTTTGCAATGTCTTTAATAGTGTCAAAGATCTTTGATAAGTCTAAAAGATCCGTGACACCATACCCCTATCACATGCAGTGAGAATAATGTCGGATATAAATAGACAAGATGTAGTAGTACAATGAATCTGTCGAAATTCCGATTGTTTCAGTGGAATAAGTGGATTCTGTCTCAAGTAGAGATGTAACAGGATTTCCGCACTCTCTTCAAGAATTTTCGACTAAAACGACAACTAAGTTGTCGGTCTCAAATCAGTCAATACAGATGAAGAAGGCACTATAGGCAGAGGTATAACCATGCCGTATTTCCAGTTTCAAGGAAATAATGACAACTCAAAACATTTTTCAATAATATGCGTGATGTGTGAAAAACAAAACGGCAAACAAGAATAGCATTTCCACGGAAACTCTATCAAAGGCAGCAGAGGTCAATTTCAGTCTCCGTACAATAACATAAAGATCATGCTCAGAAATTGGTTAGACGAAAATTCCGGCAAAATCTCAACTGGCGTGTCTATCATCTATTGATTCGCAATCATAATCAGGAGTAGAATTATTAATTATTAATACTTTCTGGATAATCAAATGGCGGAGAGTCAGGAATTGACTTCTGTGATCCACAAACAGTTGCAACCTTAATTTTCCTCCATGTAGTCTCAGCCGGAGAAGAGGAAGCCAAATAGTCAAGTTAGGCTCTCCGCTCGCGTCCAAGAAATTGTAAAACAAAACCACTTTTTTCTCATATTTTGCCCTGTAATATGACCTTTTATCTGGAGGTAGAGATTTCCTGCTTTTAATCAACAAGAAGTTCCTTTTTCTTATCAAACATTTGAGATTAACAGTAATCCATGGTGGTGAGAGTCTTTTCGTAGAATACGTTTGTAATGGTGCAAGAGCATCAATGCGTTAGTTAGCAAAAACATCTACTATTTAGCATCGATACTGTTTCACATCGTCAGATGAATTCATCTGTTAGTACAAATATTGAAGAAAATAATATTACATTTCCTTTTTCAGTTCTTTGTTTCATTAGACTTCGTGTTGCGTTTCTGTACGTCTTTTCTTTGCCTCTCCAGGGACGTCTGACTTTCTTTGAAATGTAGCTTTTAGGTGAGATATACATTATTTACACCGTACAGTTGCCGTGATATTGTATCTAGCCTACTCATACATCATATTCCATCTTTGAATGATTGCGTTTTATGAATTGACAATTTTTATTGCAAACCTGAATAAGCCGGAGACCTGCACAAGACGGAAGAACATATTGGACCCAAACAATTCCGGCTTAAACAGGTTTTTCTGTATTTCCATTTTTAGTGAAAATCGAATATGTTTCTTTTGTTTTCGGATTTTTCCCGAGTTCCTGTGTAGTAACAAAACCATCAACAACTTTCACTTGGCCCTATGCTGCTTAGTTTATCATCATTTTCTGCGTATATACGAAACTAGAAATATAATTATGATGTTTTTTTCTCTTTAGTGTGCACGTTGTCAAAAAATGCGTTCGAAATCATATGTTGCGCAGAATCAAGGTTGTTTCATGTAAATCGCGAAGGTTGACGGCCGGAACCTCCTAGCTTCTAATATGAAAGGGGTTAACGGAATAAAATAGGTAAAAGTTCCCTCGGGGATAAAATATTTAATGTTGACAAACGTATTTGTAGGGTAAAAATACGTTTTTCGTCGGATATAAATTAATTTACCCGGAGTACTTCACACAAATCGGAAAAACGTGTTTTTTAGCTTATGTCAGTTCAGACTTTTAACCAGATTATGCAAATGAATATTGATTTTAATCATTTTTGCGATTGTATATTGTAACCGCTCATAAGTCGGTTACATTTTTTTAATAGCGCGCGACAATGTTAAACTACGACCAAAGCAGTTATAGTACCGCTGAACTACAAGGGGGTGCGCCAGCGAGAAAGGATATTCTGTATCAGATTCTGAGTAAAAGTTCTGAACGCACTCACGTAGTAGATATCAACATCCAATCAGGAATCGCCTTGAAGAATTTATGATCGCGATTAGCACCGCAGGGAAAAACGTTCTTTCTGCTGTGAACCTTCGGACGGAACGGACCTGTACTGTCTTGCGTTATATTTCGCACGGACATTCCAAGTATTTTTTTTCTGCTGTGAACCTTCGGACGGAACGGACCTGTACTGTCTTGCGTTATATTTCGCACGGACATTCCAAGTATTTATTCTTTCTGCTGTGAACCTTCGGACGGAACGGACCTGTACTGTCTTGCGTTATATTTCGCTTGGACATTCATATTCGTTGGAGACCGCCGTCGAGCTGTGTTACTTCGCGAGGTCGGCGTGCAACAAATCGACGAGGGACGGTTTTTCACGACGCAAGAGGTTAATTCGACCTTGGACGCAACGGACCATCGCCGTCTTCTGGAGTGGCAGGAACGTGTCATCGCGGCGACCTCGTGAGTCAAAAAGACCAGATTTTAAATCTTCGACAAAATCCCTTTTAAAAGAACAGTTGAGAGGAGGGTAAATCACGCATAAGAATATATAGAATTCACCTCACGCTCAGACAGAGATAGTCAGACATTTAAATTATCGGCTATTAAGCGTAACTTTTCAGTATTTTTCCATCGTAACGAGAATTCAGATAAATTGTTCATGCAAAAGGTGTAAAATTTATTCTTTTAATTCTTTTGTTTCACTACTATATTTGTTCTTCTAATGAATATTCTTTTCTGCAATTCATGATTTAAATTGTTTGTAATTAAATAGTAAAAAGGTTAATAAGTTGCGTGACAGTAAAACCGCTTATTAAAGGGATCTCATTCATTGTACAAATTTATTTAAAATGTATATGCAAAGTGTATATTGCACATGTAAATTTTCTTTCAGCAGTGTATGTGATTTGATGTTTTTTTGTGAATTGTATAAAGGTATTTCATTGTATTTGTGTAAAAGTGAAAGATTATATTGGGTCATTCAAAGTATTTTACAAATAGAAAAGGTACAACTGCAGTTGATCAATATCTAGGAAATTGCTGAACACTACAGCAAGTAATATGAATTTCTAGGTAATGTGTAAATTCTTAACGAAATTGTATCAGAAGATTTGGTAGAATATATCAAAACTTTGTTAAAGTTAAAAGTTAACTTGTCTGTATTTATTTTAATATTCAAAAGCAAGATATTCTGGGGAAATACATCTTATAGCTCCCAGACTTTTAGATTACAAAAATGAATTGTACGAATAATAACCAAATCCCACCCACGTGATTCATGTAAGCCTCTCTTCATTATTCTAGGAATTCTACCATTACCGTGTCTTTTTATTTACGAATCAGTGGTTTTTGTAAAAAATGACTTGCTCAAGGTCGGGAATATTTTTTCAGAAAATGCCGAAGTCTATTGCTATAACACTCGACGTAGAAATCATATTCATCAGGTGACAGTATCAACAGCTCATTACAAAAAATTCACATACAATACATGTACATTATTTTACAACACTTTGCCAGATGACATTAAACGATTAAATTCAATAGAAAAGTTTAAATCCCGAGTGAAATTGTTTCTGCTGCATAACTGTTTCTATACAATTAGAGACTATACTGAGCATCACAAGAAAAGTAACATTAATTTTTAACAATGATACATAATGCATTATTTACCATTTGGATTGTATAAATGAGTATAAACAACCTGTAACAACTATTGTACTACAGCTTCCGGGTCAATGACCCCCCATCTCGATCAGGTTTTTCGTCCAGTTTCCCTGATCCATTGAGCAAATGCTGAGATGGCCCCTTGTTTTGCTTCTGGACATAAATGTAACTTCATTTTCTGTGCACGTCTTCTAAAATTCAGTGGGAAATACAATTATTCAAATTATCGTTTCCATGTTGTCGCGGCAGAAAGTAATAAGAGCCAAAATTTATTGCTTATTTATCCTTGAAAATAGATTTTATTACATGGGAGAGTTTTGTTTTTTTTCTCCCTTTCAAAATTCAAAATTCAAAATTTCAAAATTCAAAATTTAAGTAGTATATGACTTATTGTAGGGATCACGGAAATTTTGAAAATGTGCACACAATTCACTTTTCCCCATAGCACGTCATACGCAGTTTTTAACTGTATTTTTGACGTAAAATAAATAAATAAATAAATAAATAAATAGATAAAAGACGAACCCACTCCTGTAGGACGATTAGGACATAAGAAAATCTTCCTAAATTTGGATGTGACATTGATTTACCAGGTCAAAGGTGAAGTAGTAACATTAAGTTATTAGAGTGATCCACTCAGTTGTATCCCATAGTAGGGAGCGGTCACATATTTGGTGAATAAAAGAAGTGAAAGGTTACAATATGGATGATGAAAATTCATAGAGAATTGTTTCAGGCGTTTATATCTCATTTTAGCCCTTAAAATCAACAAAAAAGAAGGGACAATTGAAATACAATTTTCAACTGAAACATTTTTGTCCTCGGGGGGCACTTTTGCCTGTGTTATTCCGCTACCCCTTTGGGTGAATGGCCGTGGAGAAGTGCGGAGGCGAACGGAGGCGAGACCTCTACGGCGAGCGCTAGGATCAATGCCTGGTAGACCTTTGCAGAGTTGCGTTACGGTGGCGACTGCTGTGGCTCTGCTAATTCGCCGCTCGTCCACTGCAGTTGAGGGTCCGTGACGTTTCCCCTGCAGGACGGGCACTGGAGTGACCGCTCGCGAGTGTCGATAGAAGAAGGTGCCAGATCGGTGCCTTCGACCCTAGACACTGCTGTAAATTACTCCAGCGATTGATGGTGTTGTGTGACACCTCTGCGACACGAACACTGATTTGTCTGGTATTGGCTAATATGCCAGTGCAGTCACTAGTTGGGAGTTCCGAAGCGACACTTCGTGGCTAGCGGGTTCTGTAATTCAATAAGTGTGGATGCTATACAATCATATACAATTATTTTCACACCGACGCGTAACTTAAATTCAACGACAATCTCCAAGCAGACTGACCTATTCACGTTTAGACTGCGATTGCCGAATCGACAAGCCACTTTTGCTTAAGCAGCGCAGTATGAATTTGCCCTTGGCTGAATTCTCTTAAGAGAGATTTCTTTCCTTATTCGATGACTTGGATTCCTTTATTTAAAACTATTTGAGTGTGGAAATCATACACCAGATACCTTCCCTCAATCCTTAATTTTTCTTGATTTCTCTTTCTACCCGTAAGAGAATTAATATAAATTCTCACTTTCTCCTCTTTCAGATGAATACCAGACTTGCGTTTCTGCCGCTCACGATATGGTCCTTGGCAATGCTTGCTGCCTCGACAAGCTCCAATTGCTGCAATGGAAAAGTTGGAGGTGAAATAACGGAAATGGAAAATGACTGTCCAAACTGCGACTCGGAATGTAATTGTTCAACAGAAGATTGTGAGCTCTGCGAAGGGAATGAAAAATGCTGTAGAACCTGTTGTGAGACCAGATGTGACTGTTTCACAATGAAATGCAACTCATGTAGTGCCCAATATAACCAATGTTGTGCACGATGTTGCGGTAACAGTAGATGCAGGTAAGTTGCAATACCCTTAAATGGGTCCTTCAAGCACATGTACTAGTAATCATATACATTAGGTATCAATCACTCACTACCAAAAAACCAACTCATGTTACTTGTTACATTATTTGGAAATACTTCGTCTATAGCCAAAATAAATCCCTAAGAGATTACAAAAGACTTCTATAATGGGTTAAGGACTTAATATTTGGTGTAAATATCAAACAACGACATTTTATTCTTCATAATTTTTTTTTAAATTTATACTATACTAAATACCACAAAATAATATTCAGGAAAAATGACAGCAAAGTTTCACCTTTCATACATGAGCTGGGTTAATTTAGGAAGGATATTTTTGTGGACAGAAATCCTTTGTTGTTCATCCGTTATCCAAGGCATGTGATAAAACCAATGAATCAACAGGTTTGCCTCGTGGGAAAATTTGTCGTTTCGACTTGTGATACTCCTGGGGAAAATAAATCTTCAGATAATAACTTGCTCGAAGCCTTTACATTTACATACACAGCAACAGTATTGCCAACTGTATTGAATCGTTAACCGGGAGGTACATGAGTTCGAGTCCCGGCCGTGGCAGATTTTTGACACTAGACTCATAGCTGTATTGAATTCAACCATTGTCTCGAGGAGAACTCTAGCGCCGGCTTCTATGATAGGCACTTTTCCTTGCTCTCTCTGAGCAATACCAGCCCAATGACGGAACACTATCTAGCAAATAGGCCCCTGAACCGCAAGCAATCATAATTTAGTCCCCTCCTTATCCCTTATAGACACACCTACACTTAAATGCATTACACTACCACACCCACTTTGGTGGGTGACCAAAGCTTGTCTTGCTGGAGGAGATGGAAGGGAAACCCTCTCAAGTCGGCCGCAGCATGCAGTTTTTCCTTAAACGTGTGGTAGGGATAGTGCTAAATGCACTCTATAAGATGACATCAACGCCATATTGCTCTATTCTATTGTTATTTTTTCAGAAATTACAAATATGTAATTTTTTGACTTGTCTCTCACGTCATGAATATTGACATTAGCGGCAATTTGTTCAAATTATTGTATTTATAAGTACATGTGCTTTAAAAAATGTCATATAAAGTTTCGCGAAATCGCAACAGTTTTCTGTTAAAATGAGCTCAAAATTCCGCAGAAAACGCACTCAGAAATGCACAAACGCATTTTCTCAAAAAAGGCTCCAATTTTTTCTTCAAGCTTTTCGAACAAGTAGTGCTAATTGCACTATGACAAAGTTCATTTTGGGACATTCTTTTGTTTTTTCAAAATGCATTTTTTTAATATCTCTCACGCCGTTAATATGCCCATTTTAAGCGATTTGTGACCACTATTGCATTTGTAAGTTAAAGTGCCTCAAATGACTTTAAATAAATACTCATTTCGTAAATAACTATTTGACAACCATTATCTTCAGTGTATGTGTATGGTAGATTTTGTATTGTTCTGACAAACTGGATCATAAACATGATTTTGATATTTTGAACTGTGACACACTGAGTAGATATTGATTGTGATTTAGGTGTTCTGCCTTGGATTCAGGAACTGCCGAGATAAGAGCATACGGAAGAACAAGTGATTTTTCTGCCAGAGTTTAACATGTTGAGGCTTGATGTAAATTATTCTAAAAAAATATAAATATAAAAATAATTGAAACTCCCAAACTCCCGAGTTCGTTCAGATGGATGGAGGAATTTCCATTTTAGAGAAAATCGGATGAACGGTTTAAGTCCTAGCGTTTACAACATTGAGACACACAGACAGACGTATTGCTATCAATCGATTTTTCGGTAAGAAGGACCCACTAAACATGGTTTCTGGCTACCCTCGTGATTAGAACAAGTAATTAGAAGAAGTAATAGGAAGAGTATTTATTAATTTTTTCGTTACCAGGGCACAACAATAAGAGCTTTTGTCGAAAATATCGGTTTTCCGGCGCACGATTGCAATACTTTCACTCCTTACATTCGTATGATTGAGAAAGTAAAAGACAGGCATTCAGTAAAGTAAAAGGCAGACAGTAAAAAATGGCATTCAAAGGGAATGAAAATGATTGATGAATGTAGATTGATAGGGAGGACATGAGCACATGAATCACAAAAAAACTATTTAATAATATATTTGCTTATGAATTAACGTTTTATTGATCATTTTACTTTCCAAAATTTTCACTAATTTGCATGTTTAAATATATTTATCACATGTAATTATATTATTATTAAACAAAGTGGCATTATATGAAGCAAGAAACATTGTTTTTCAATTCGATCATTATACTTCATTAATCACTTGCAATTTCTTTAATTTTTTCTCTGCTTATCAGGATTTTTTAACCTCAGAACTCCAATGAAGACATTAATCAAATAACATCTTAGTTATTTCAGTGTTTTACAAATAATAACGTGAATGAATACTTGTATTCATTGAATTGGTTTTATAATAATCTGCAAAAACATACGTTTTCTATAGGTTTTTGAGATGTTGAAAACATCCAAATAGTAAAGGCAATGTTAAACTGGTGATCATTAACATTTATTACTGGACATTTTCCTTAGGGGTAGTTGATAATGGTTAAACGTTTTCAACGATTGAACATTAGATACTTTGAATGGCTCGTTTTTTTTAAGATAAGCCAGTACGTCCTCCCTGCACAGGAGGTCGTGCAAAATTCAGTTTCGGGAGTTTCGTAGATTGGAGAGTAGCGTCCAACAAATCACCTTCAAATTCTGACGATATTTGTGGCATTGAAACTGAAAAGTAGTCTGTGTTGGGGAGGTAATTGTAAGGTAAAGGTACTTGACCACCAAGTTAAATTACCTAAGTATGTTCACTGGAAAATGCTACGGCATTGATATTTACTAAACTGTAAACATAAACGCTAACCTCTTTGAATTGTTTTAACATGTTTTTTTGTTTCTTTTAGTAGTAACAAGTCATTTTACCAAGTACGTCTCTTTGTTTTATTTTAAAACGCGGCAATAATTGAATTTTAGAAGTATTTATTTTCAAGCATTTAGGAATTCACGAAATTTCATTGAAATGTTCACCAATGAAAAAATATTTTAAATATAATTATTAATATTGTTTAAAAATATGTATTAATAAGCCAACCAAATACAACTTTGCAATGAAATTTCATTGCGGATGAGATATCTCTCATGTATCGAATGAGGTAGAGCCTTAAGGAAACCTTGGCCATTTCTTTATATGTATTAAGAATTTGCGATGCTACTTTACATTCCAAAGGAGGTTCGCTAGTGAATTTCTGTTGGTTGATAGAATTTTAAAAATCGTGCAATTTCACTGAATTTATAAAGAACAAATATTTTAAAATTCGCAATGATACTTAGGAGGTCCGACCGGGAGCGGCGGCTCAGTGTATCAACTGATGTTGCTGCAGCGCCTCTGACCAGGAGGTCCTAGGTTCGAGTCCCGACGGCGGCAGGATTTTCGACACTAGCTTGCACCTGGCTAGCGAGCACTAGCTAGGTCGAATTCAGTCGCTGTCTGGAGGAGAATTCTAGCGGCTGGCTGCTCTGATCGGTAGTTTTCCGTGGTTTCTCCGATCAAC
Source organism: Teleogryllus occipitalis (assembly GCA_011170035.1). NCBI lineage: Eukaryota > Metazoa > Arthropoda > Insecta > Orthoptera > Gryllidae > Teleogryllus > Teleogryllus occipitalis. The sequence continues at coordinate 26,068 of BLKR01004631.1, read as the reverse complement.
ACCAGGCGAATATCGGAGCAGTACCCTAACAAACGGGCTACGGACCTCGCGCGATCTTTCCTACCTCTTCCTTGTCTTATCCTCTCCCCTTACACACACACTTACACTAACATGCACTACACTACCACACATACCGGGAGACCGGCCGGGAGCTTAGAGCTTGTCCCGGCTAAGGCGCCCCCCTTCCGGCCAAGGCGTTCCCCGCTTGTGGGAGATACCTAATTGAGTAAAACTGCGCTAGTGGACGGTAGTTCGGCGCCGGATCTCGCCAACCAGAGGGAGAACATCACTGCCGCCACCCGATGAAAAACATGCACTGCACTTACGGAACTAATGACCATAGTAGTCGACGCACTAATCAATCAATCAATCTTAGGAGATCCGCTAGCGATCTTTAATTTAGTAGCGAGAAGTCTGTTTGCATGCACTTCCTAATCTAGAGGAAAAGAGAATGTAACGCGATTTCATTCCGATAATGCGTAATACATGTACTCGCATTCGAATATTATAGAAAGAAAAAAAATAAGTTTCAGAAAGATGATCCTGAATTATTGAATGATAAATTGAATTGAAAATATTAACTTAAGGTTTATATACGTTCATTTAGAAATTTCTATACTTGTGTAAATACAGTAGCATTTAGTGATGTGTGATTCTACTCATGTGATCTTTCAACACACAAAATTGAATATTTCTTTATTTGAAAACCGTAATATTCCATTCATCCAATTCAACATACTTTACAGCAAACAGTTAATAGTATGTTTCCCTATTATTTACTGATAATGGTTAAACAGGAGGAACAAATAGTTTTTGACCCTCGATTTTAACAGGAGCCTTTGAAAATATTAAGAACACAGCTATTCGGTTGCGCAACCTCCCTTTGATACAAAAGCAGAATCTATCGTTTCAACGTAATGCACCTTGAAAAATAATTTGTTTATAATCAATTTCCTCCCTATTTGATGAATATATTTACTTGCAAATTGCAGGCCTTGAAAGAGAATATAAAACAGAGTAAAAGTTATGTTCATATTCGCCGTAAAAAGACGGATTTAGCGTAATTAAATTGACCACAGAATTTGTTTACACGCTAAGTGCTTTTTAAGCGTATAGAATAGAACAGAATAGAATAGAATATTTATTTTGCTACTTAGGAATACATAGAATACTTCCGGTGGTAGCGTTTTCGAAGGAATTACTAAAAATACACAAAACAAACATCAAACAACATTAAAATATTAACATGTTAACAAATACAATTTTACAAAATTAATCTATTAACCATATTTACTTAGTCTAATTTTAAAATTTTTGACATTCTGAGGGAAAGTCTCCAGCACTGCTGCAGGTAATTTGCTCCAATTTTGTATAGTTCTGTTTACAAATGAGAATTTACCTACATCTGTTCTCTGTTTTCTTTGCCGAATTTTGAAACCATGATCCTTCCGCGCGACGTAAGTTGGTTTTGATAGTCTTTCCCGTACTTCACCCCACGGACGATCCCCTCTTATTGATTTGAATAATGCACAAAGACGCGATTTGCTCTCTGCGTTTTTCCAAAGGTTCCCACGATATAAATTCAGAATTTGAAAGTCCTTTCCTAACAAATTTTGCAGCATATTTTTGTACTTTCTCGAGAGATTTTATTTACCCTAAACGATAAGGGTCCCAACATATGGAGTCAAAGTCTAATATTGGACGTACTAGAGACGTGTCCTCTAATCCCTTGATTTTCCACTTCCCTTTCTAAGTATTCTAATTACAAAGTGTAATGCCTTCCACTCCTTTTTCACTACATAATTTACGTGTTCTGTCCAACCCAGATCCTCATTTAGTACAATTCCCAAATATTTACAGCATTTAGCCCTCGGAATGTCCTGATTTCCTAATTTATATATGACATCGTCTGTCTTTCTAGGACGCGCGAATCTAATAAACTTGCACTTGCTGGGATTTAATTTAATTTCATTTGTGATAGCCCATGATTCTAGCTTATCTAAATCAACCTGCAATATTTCTGTATCACTTGTGTTCTTAATTTCCCGATAAATTATACAATCATCTGCAAAAAGACGCATTTTTGATTCAACTCCCTGCCAAATATCATTAATATACGCTACAAATAACAACGGACCTAGGACACTTCCCTGTCTCACTCCAGACGTTACTTTCGCCATCGAAGAGAAATTTGACCCGATTCGCACCCGTTGAGTACGCGAGCTGAGAAATTCTCGAATCCAGAGAGCAATTCTTCTGTCTACGTTAAGCTTACTAATTTTTTGTATTAATTTATCATGGGGAACGAGGTAGAACGCTTTTGTGAAATCTATAATAATTGCATTGCATAATTGTATGTGGCAGGCAAAAACGCGACATTGGAGAACTGTTTTTTTCAGTATGCTTGTGTTAAGTGCAAACAAATGGGGTCTTTGTAAGATGTTAATTTCTTATAAACAATTACACGTATTTCGAGGACCAATTATGATGGCACCTATCGGATTTTGGAATTTTGTATCGCGTTTAAACGCCATTCAGATGAAACAATACAAAATTTGCAACATTTGCAAATTTATAAACAATTTCCAACTTTTGCAAATCTAAAGAGGGGAGAGTCTCCCGATGACTTAGAGCCGAAAACAGTGAATTAACAATTTCGCTACAATTTATAATTGTATAAACAAATTTGAAATATGCGTTAGAACGGCAGGAAGGCTCCTCAAATTGTGCCTGAAATGAAAATCTCAAAATAGGATTTTGACATGAGTTACAAATCGATTGTTAAATAATTGTTTGTAAAATTCTAAATACTTACTGGTCTATTGACAGTAATTCTGGACGGAAAATCCCGCTCTGAAATAGTTTTCCGTCGTAGCGTACGCGCAGGCAAAATCTCTCCTTCTACAGGGAAATAAGACGATATTTCCACCTCGTACGTAAAGGAACTAGCCCCCTCCCCCTGAGACAGCGTCCTTTCTACCCCTTGGGATTATGTAACAATCATAGAAAACTTTGCTTCTACTTGCCAGCGATTAGTCAACGCGTCCTTACCCCTGCCCTACCCCTGACCGCGGGTTGTCCAAGTTTATCGGCGTGGTTGGGAAGATAGAATTTTGCCGGTAAATTTTTCTGAGGGTGTCTCTACCTTCACCAACAAACGCTTCTTCATTATCCGCTTCTTCCGATGAATCTGGAGACCCTTCTGATGCAACACACGAATCAATCTTGCATTTCATTTCTTCACTGCATCCATCGCTTTGTGTTGAGATGACACATTCAGATATACACTGACCATCCAAGGAAGAACACTACGAAGGACTTTTTGTGAGATGAGTGCCGAACTTTATTGAATGGATTACAGCACACCGATTATCTAAACCGATCTTCCATGTTGCACAGTCGCACACATTGAGGTTTCTAGAGCCTACGGTACGCAAAAGACAACTGAGCACAGGCTGAACCTTGGAAGGTTTCAGTAGTTGCCAACGCAGTTTCTTTGTTCCCAGAGTGATCTAAACATCTACACTTGCGCCCCCGGGACCCCACCGGTGACGGTCAAGTCGGGCGCTCGGGAACAGCGCCGTTCAAGGTAGCCAGCAAGCGCCTTGCAGATACAAGTGGAAGAATTTCGGATCATATCTTCTTGCTGCGTTGTCATTCCAAATTGAAAATTTTCCCAATAAGGCTTCAACTTCAACTGCCCTTCAACATGTATTTTTTAATTAAAAAGAACATATTTGTAAACTTTTGAAGTAGAATTCACCGGTACAGTATTTAACACTATAATAAAATAAATTATTAATTCATATGCTTTTTTATGGAATAACATATCAGCTTTCCAATGACATAAACATTCTTGCTCTACATCTGATAGAGCGAAAGATATTGCGATTAAAATGAGCGCTTGCGCACAGAAATCTACACATTGTTTCGATTCCAAGACACGTAGAATAGAAAGCAGCCACATTACTGTTCTAAAAATTTATAGAGAATTCTTTATTTACTGTGAAAAATATGTGCCCCAAGTTCCATTAAATTCAAAGGGGGTGTGGGTTGGAAATATCCTTATTCTGCGATGATTTGACGTGGAATGATCCAACGGTGTTCTATTGAATTTCAAAAAGCTTACTTATCTGACTATAATCATCTGACCATTTTTAAGAAGACCTAGCACTGAGTTTGGGGAAGGATATCCTTTAATTTGACGTACCTTCCTCCATACCAGGCGTGTTGGCGCGTGACAATTCAGAGAGGATACATACTCTCCATGATGTATTTTTACTTTCTAAAATGGTTCTCTTCGCCTTCACTCTGCACCTCTTGTAGTCAATTAGGTTATCCGCGGTTGGATAGTGTTTTAGACGCGCCCACGCTGTTAAAAAGTGCTGTAATTTCCTCCTCACTGACAAACTCGCCCTCCGAAAACTGACGTTCGCTTAGAATGTCAGCCAGACAGCATATTGAACACACCATTGAGGAGAGTGTGTCAACCCACGAGCAAGTTCATCAATGTGGACGATAGTCAGGTAATGGTTGCTTCCGTATAGGTCGTCTAGAATGGCCCATTGCACAATGGTTTCAAGAGAAGAGCTGCAGAGAGCTTGATCGATACATGTGCTCGAGTTTGTGGCGACGGCGAAATGAGTTGGTTCACCGGAATTCAAAATAACAGAGTTCGTGGTGTCTATTACCGATTCTAATACGTTGCCTCTCGGACAAGTACGGGAAGACGCCCAGAGAGGATTGAGGGCATACATCCCTGACTATCACGAACGGAGAGGGCAGTTGGCTTATCAAGCCCAAAAGTTCATCAGCTAATACACTTAGTCCTGGAGGGATGTAAACGCCATACAATGAGTGTGAGGGATGGGAAGTGCACCTGCACATACACACACACACTGCTTGAAAGTCGATCTAAAGAAGTACCTTAGTAGACAGCAGAAAATCATGAACCAGTGAAGCAACTCCGCAATGAGCACGGAGGCCATCATCCATATCGAACCTATAAGGGGAAAACCCGCGAAGAGACAAGGGACGAGTTGAGGTGCGTTTCTTCTAGATATATCATCAGGGGATTGTAGCGGGACAACAACAAATTCAGATAGTCCCGTCGCGAGGAGAAACCATTGTCTTCCATGACATGAGGGCCATGGTGGAATTAAGTATTGTCTTTTTTTGTCCGACGTTGAGAACTGTGCAAGTTTCCTCCGCAGCGGGAATTTTCTCCGAATCTGAGACCTCCTGGGCATTTTTAGGGGGCTAGATGAACACTCAGTGTGAGTTTCCGAAGGTGTAATTAGTCGGTAATTAAATTGTTTATATCGTGTTATGACCACTCTACGGGTACACCATTTGCGAAAATGAAAAACGAGACGGGCACTAGAATTGATCCTTATGAAATCCCTCTAATTATTTTTCCACATTTAATTTTTTATTATTGGAAGTCATTGTTTCTAGTAATTGAGTAATTGTTTATGATTCCATGATCAAGTGGAATCTAAATAACTAGATGCTGACATTTAGTCATCAAAACCTATCTTATCTACCGACTCAAATAGCTTACTGAAATTTAGGAACACAGGCCAACGACCAAAAAACTTTTTAAGTGTGTTCACCTAATTCTTATCGTTTTAAATGCGCATATTCCAAAAATAATATTAAAAATGCCCGGTCACTCACCATTTGTTCACATTTTTACATTTTCTCTGTATAGCTACGCAAATTCAGCTCTGAGTCTCTAGAAATGGCTTATCCAAGCAGAAAGCTGAATGGCTTGGCTCCAGACTCAAGGAACTCGTTAGTAGCTGGAACTTCAATTCATGTGTACAGGAGAAGAGAGCAGCAATTTGCTCATTTTTTTTCAACTGGAACAGGATTTAGTATATTGCTCGCATATTGCCGTTTTGGTGAATGAGTTCGGACTTGAATACAAGAAAGAAGAATGGAGGCTGTTTATCGATTCCTCTAAAACTAGTTTAAAATCAGTTCTATTAAACAATTGTAACACTTGTGCATTATTATCTGCTCGTCATTCTGTGTGCATGAAGGAAAGTTACGAAAACCTCTGTGTAGTTTTAGAGAAAATAAACTACTCTGCTCTTGGACGGATGATATGTGGCGACTTAAAAATAATATGCACGCTTCTTGGCCAGCAAAGTGGTTTTACTGAATTCCTATGTTTCCTATGTGAATGGGATAGAAGGACACGAAATCAGCAATAGTCTAGAAATAATTGTTCTGTAAGTAAATCTTTAAAGCCAGGAGAAAAGAACATTCTACGAGAATATGTGGTAGATCAACACAAGATTCTGCTGCCTCCATTGCACATAAAATTAGGTCTCATGAAACAATTTGTGAAGGCCTTATCTAAAGATGGGTTGTTTTTCAAATACCTTTGTGAAAAGTTTCCACACTTCTCTGAAGCAAAGTTAAAAAAATGGTACATATCTTCAATGGGTCTGATATTAGAAAAATGATGTTTGACACCCAATTTGAACTACTTATGACAGTAAATGAAAAAGGATAAATGAAAAGGATGCTTTCAAAAAATTGGGATGTTTAGTGAACCTCAAGGTTCACTTTTTAAACTGTCATTTACAATTATTTCCGGACAGTTTAAGCTATGTAAGTGAAAAAAGGTGAGCGTTATCATGAAGATCTAAAAGTGTTGGAAAAACGTTATCAGAGACACTGGAATATCAACATGATGGGAAATGACTGTTGATCGCTTCACCGAGTCAGTCCTTATAAACAAAGTATGCTCTGTTCCTAGCTGTTATTCTTTCTTTGGTTTCTTCTTTTATTGCATTATTTTGATTTAGTAGAGATACAAGATACTTATAAGCTTTAACTTCTTGATAAATGATGTTATCTATCACTATATCTGAGAGCAGGACTGTCATTGTTTACATCTCAAGTACTTAGTTTTTTCCGTTAATTATTAAGTGAAGCTGTTCAGCCTTTTCTTTAATATCATGCAATAACGCTTCCATAGCTCTTTTGGATCTTTTTGTTAACAATAGATCATCTGCGTAGACAATACATTGCTTTAATCTGCTAGATATGTTACCTCTGATATCTAATTGTGTTGTAATTATGTCCATTAACAAACAGAATAGTGTGGCTGACAATGGATCGCCTTGTTTAACACCAGATTCACTATCGAATTCTCCACTGAGGCCGTTATTTTGACTCTTACCTTTGTACTTGCTAATGTCAAACTTATTAAATTTATCAGTTTATTTGGTATTTCATATTTCGTTAAGCTTTCGTCTATTAAATTACCTTTAGGTTTGTTGGGCGGATAAATATTTCTTCAAAATAGTCTTTCCATCTTTGTAATATTTGATTTTCTTGGGTAATAATGCTGCCTGATTGATCTGTGCAAAACCCTTAATTAATTTGTATTCTTTTCAATGGCATGATTTCACCAAAAACATTTCTAGATTCATTTTTCGTGTGATTTTCTTCTATATTTCTTAATTTATTATTGATCCAGTTTTTATTACTTTTACTACAATATCTATTAGATTTGATTCTTTCTTCCTTATATTTTTCATAGCTGGCTCTTGTACCATGTTGCAGTGCCTTGAGTCTCGCCTCGTTCTTCCTTTTGTGTATTGATATTCTGCAATCATTGTCCCACCATTCATTTCTTTTCTTTTTCATCCTTTTCCCCATTGTTCCCTCAGCAACACTATATATCTTTTCTTTGATATCTTCCCAATCCTTATTTATCTCATCTGGTGTTTTGCGGTTTTAAGACTTTCTGATAATTTCGCTCTATATTCCTTTTGTTGTTGCAAATTTTGCAATATTTACAAGTCCCATTTGATGGCTTCTTTTCTTTTTTCCTTATAAATTATTGGTAACTTTTGGTTTTCTATTATTTTCGGCAGGAAATGCTCAGAATCTATGTTTGATCCTTGCATTGTTCTTACATCTTCTATCAGCTCTCTTTTGGTTGCGTATACTAGGACATGATCTATCTGATTTAATGTATCTTGATCTGGCGAGGTCCATGTTCCTTTGTGTATTTTACTATGTTAGAATCAAGTACTTGCTGTGATTAGATTATTACTTATTGCAAAACCACATATCAATTCACCATTTTCATTTGTTTTTCCATGTAACGTATTACTTACCGTTACTATCTGATACGTATTATCCTTCATAAATTGTGAGTTAAAATCTCCCATTAGTATTTTAGTATCACTTGTAGCTATTTGGTCGTATGTGGTTTGTAATTGGTCATCAAATATTTCTTTAACTTCTTCTGGTTGTTCATTAGTTGGAGCATATACATTTACTAATGTTATGTTATTATGTCTGCCTTTGAGTCTTATTGGACATAATCTTTCATTTATTGGCGTAAACCCAATTACTTGATTTAGGATGTTTTTCTTTATCAGGAAGCCAACACTGAAAGCCATTGAAATAGAAGGCAAAATTTTGTTTAGTTATGTAACCACTTCCTATCTCTAGCACAGCAAGTATTTCTATCTTTGTCTTTTCTATTTGATCAATCAATTCTTGTAACTTGTAACAGGGTTTTTACATTCCATTAGCCTATATTCGTTTTCCATTGACTCTGCCATGTCTGTTTCTTGAAATCTGTTCATCTATTCCGAGGCTGCCGTGTAGCACGTTTAGCAGTGTATGTTTTTACGGATGATGGGTAGCTGGCCCAACATCCAGCCCCCATCATCTAGAGGACCGAAGTTTCTGTTGGGGACTCAGCCCTGGACTTTGGGTCAATACCCTCCCTGCAAGTCCACAGGCGATTTCGGTCTTCCGCCTCTTCACCGTTGGAGTGGTGCCAATCACTCTCTTCCGCCTTCTGAGCCGTTGCCGTTCTCTTTGCTGGTTTTGGTCCGCCCTGGGTATTTTATTTCCGCGGTGCCACCCATATCTGGAAGGATTCCCCTATCCGCCACCCGGGGAGGCGCCCGATGGGGGACCAGCAACCCCACACGGGTAGCTTACTTTACACCACTTCATTTCACTATACTACACTGCACTGCACTCCCCTCCCCTCCACCTCGCTACACTTCACTTCACTGTATAAGGGACATGCCCATATTAAAATTAATAATAATAATAATAATAATAACAATAACAATGATGATTATAATAATGTAAACAATAATAACTTAAAAATTACATTAAAGCCAATAACTGTTAATAATTATGATATAAATAATAATAATAATAATAGTAATAATAATAATAATAATAATAATAATAATAATAATAATAATAATAATAATAATAATAATAATAATAATAACCTTGTTATATATTGTGCTGCAGTTGTAGTAATAAAATCCCTGGAAATAGTCTGTGAAAAACTGTCAGGAAAAAAGCAAAGAGGCCGGATGATGCCACCTTGGGAGAGGCGTCTCGTCAGGAACATCGAAATGCTGAGAGGTGATATTGCCTGTATGATGAGTTATGCCAATGGTATTCGATCACCAAAACTTGTGAAGCTGGTAGATCGTATTATGAATTGAAGTAAAACGCATACTCGAAGAGATGAACCTAATACGACAGTACAACTGTGCATTGACACGTTGAAACAGACTATCAGTATTAACAAATCGATTTTCCAGATATAGAACCAGCAGAAATAGGAGGAAAGATAACATTTTGTTTGAAAAATCTGAAAAGAATTTTTACAGAAACCTGGGAAGAAAGGAAGAAGGCAATTACAAAGAATTATATCCAACACGAGAGCAGGTGAATGATTTTTGGAGTAAGCAACTTTCTGATCCAGTGAAATGTGATGTGAGAGCGAGCTGGATTGGAGAAGAGAAGAAACGCTGTGAACACCTTACCAAGATGCATTACCAAGAATTTACAACTGAAGAAGTCAGTGAAGTAATTAAGAAGCTATTGAATTGGAAAGCTCCAGGGCCAGATAAAATTCATAATTTTTGGTATAAAAGATTATGGTGCACTCACCAAAGGCTGGCTGAATTGATCAATGATGTCATACAACAACCAGATAAGATGCCAGAATTGCTTACTCAGGGAATTACATATCTGATATCCAAAGACCCACAAAAACAAGAAGATGCAACAAAATACCGCCCTATTTCTTGCTTGCCAACGATGTATAAAATCATTACATCGTGCCTTTCACAACGGATATACACCCACTGTAGAGACAACGATATTATTGCAGTCCAACAGAAAGACTGTAGCAAAGGCTCCATGGGTTGCAAAGAAATATTAATCTTAGATTCAGTAGTGTGTGGTCAAGTATATACAAAACATCGCAACTTGTTCATGGCGTATATTGATTACAAAAAGCCTTTGATTCTGTACCACGTACCTGGCTGGTAGATATAGTTAAGATCTATGAGGTTGATACAAAAGTTGTCTCCTTCTTGGAATATGTTATGTCGAACTGGCAAACAAAAATGATCTTAAGTACTCCTGTTGACAACATCCAAACTGATACAATCAATGTGCGAAGAGGTAGTTTTCAGGGAGACTCACTAAGTCCCCTCTGGTTTGTCATCTGTATGAATCCGCTATCTAATCTCTTGAGTTCCACTAAATGTGGATTTGGAATTAAATTGGAAGCAAGAATGATGTATCGCATAAATCACCTTTTATATATGGATGATTTGAAGATATATGCTTTGACAAAATCTGAACTTGAACAACTATTGAGTATTGTGGAATCATTTTCAAAAAGTATTAAAATGGAGTTTGGCCTGGAAAAATGTCGAACATTGAATATTGTAAAAGGAAAGCTCCAAGAGGGAGCCTTTGAACTTGAAAATAAACAGTTGATAGAAGCGATGTCTGCTGAGGAAACATACAGATACCTGGGAGTGAGACAGGCAAGGCACATTGACCAAGGTAAAATGAAAGATGAATTTGCAGAGGAATTCATCCGAAGAACCCGAAAGCTCCTGAAAACAAAGTTGAATGGAAGAAATATCATAAAAGCTATTAACACCTATGCTGTCCCAGTCATAAACTACTCATTTGGCATTATTAAGTGGAGCAAAACTGACATTGAGAACTTACAACGGAAAATGAGAGTTTTAATGACGAAAGCACGCATGCACCATCCAAAATCTGCAGTCGAACGTATAACACTTCCGAGAAATATACGTGGAAGAGGACTCACAGTCATTGGAAACCAACTTTGTCGGCAAGTGAAGAGCATGAGAATGTATTTCCACTCTGCGGCAAATACATCAAAACTGCATAAAGCAATTTGTGAAGCAGATGTCTATACTCCGATAGAGCTGTCGAGACAGGATGTTGCGGACTTCTCGTGCAATGACGGCCAAAAGAGAGATTTATGGCCAAAGCTCTTCATGGAAGACATCCATATGAGATGAGCCAAGAACGCAACTACTGGCTTATATCAGAACAGATCTTTCCAGAAACTGAAGTGTTTATGTTGGCTAATCAGGATCAAGTTATTCCAACGCGTAACTATTTGGAGCGAATTGTTAGAGATGGCAATGTGCAGAATGAGTTATGTCGTTATGGTTGTCCAACAGTGGAATCAATTCATCATGTTACCTCGGACTGAACACATTTGGTGGGCACCGAGTATAAACAGCGACATGATTCGGTGGCCAAACTTTTACATCAAGCGTTGGCTCAGAAATGTCGTCTTCTGACTGAAGGTACCGTACTTTAAGTACCAACCTATGAGTTTTCTGGAGAACGAAGAGTGGCGCTTGTATTGGGATAGAACCGTATTTTTTACTCTATTCTTACGATAAATCTAGAGAAAAAATTTGGAGTCATCTTTGAGACAATTTTGAAAATGTCGCAACGGGCTTTATATAAAGTACACCCAAAAATTAATGAATGTTTTTCAAAATCGCAGAGCTTCGACTGAGGCCAGTTCGACAGGGGTTCATTCAGTTTGGAAAAATCCTACGCATAGTTTAGACACTAAGGTTGTTCACATACACCAGACGGACGGACGTTTTGAAACAAAACACTTTTTCGGTATCATGTGACCCCAAAACGTGTTTTTCCGTTGAAATCTCGAAATCGATTTTACGCAGCATTACATAGGCCTGAGAAGACTTTTGGCAAATCTTACCTACTTGTGTGGTCCAGCTAAGTTTGTTGTCTATATGTATTCCTAAGTTCTTTACTTCGCTGCACCAGGGAACAGGAGAGTTACCTATGCTAATTTCCGGTAGGGGGATTTCTCCAACTTGTTTAAAGCTTTGCGAGAGCCTATCACTAAGCTTTGCGACATCATTGGATTTAATACGAGGCCAAAGGCTTCTGCTTATTTTTTGAAAGAATTTAAATCCTCGTTTATTTTCTGGACTAATGAGTTGGACTGGTGGGACCTGTATAGATCTGGAGGTCGTCAGCGCACATTTTGTGTTCACAGCAACTAAGGTATTGTCATACGTCATTTTCACAAATTAAAAATGCATATAGTGCGTAGGGTCCTAGAACTGTTCCCTGCGCAATACGACGAGAAGGTTTAACGGCAGTGGATTGTTCTTCATCCGATAAAACGATTTGTTGTCGATGTTAAAGATATTGGGAGAACCAGCGTATTGTGGGTTTAGCGAAACCCTATATTTTCATTTTTTCAAGCAGAATTTCGTGATCGACCGAGTCAAATGCTTTACTAAAATCTAGGAGAACAAGTATTGCTAGTTTGCCTTCGACAATGGAGGTTCTAGCATCCTCAATAATATCTAAGAGAACAGTTGCTGTGTTTCTGCCTGGTCGGAAGCCGTATTGTTGATCACTTATGAGACTTTTGCTTTGGAGGTAACTTATAATTTGACGTCGCGCTTTTTTTCTAGAACTTTTGAGATTGTAAGTAGAATACTTATAGGTCTGTATTCTGTAGGATTTGTGGAAGTTTTAGGAAGAGGGTGGGCAAGTGTGATTTTCCAAGAGTTTGGATACGTTTCACTTACTAGAGAAAAATTTATTATGTCAGTTACAATGGGATATATAACTTCGACACTGAGTTTTAGTAATTTGGCATTGGTGTTATCTGTCCCTGAGGCGTTTGATTTGAGACTCTGGTTTTAAAAATGTCATAATGATTTGTAGATACGAAAAAGAATTCTTCCTGTGTGTGTTCCGAAACGAATCGTAAGATTGAGAGAATTTTGTTTTTTGAGGAATAGTCGAAGTTAGGAGCCATGTTAGCAAAACGCTGGTTAAGAGTATCAAGAGAGGCATCAATTTGCGTTGAGGGTCGTGATTTGCCTAGACCTAAGGTGCGCAGCGATTTCCGTACTTGTTTTGAGTCTCTGTTCGTGCCAAGAATACAATGTAAATATTTAATTTTAGCGTTCCTAGATTTTTGCGTTACAAGATTTCCCAGTTTCTTGTATGTATCTCTATTACGTTCGCCCTTTGTGTTACGAAATACATTAAAGGCGGCGTCTTTCTGTTTCATTAACGCACGTATTTTATCCGTTAACCAGGGAGCAGGGGGTCGTTTCGCGCGAGCTTTTCTAATTGGAATGCGCCTATCAAGAAGTTCCGTCAGTAAGCGCGTGAAGGTATTTACTTTTCGGTCTATACAATTTTCTTAATTGATATGGTGCCAGGGCACACATAAACCGTCGGAGGTAAATGCTTCCGAATTGAAGCTCTTACAGTCACGATACTTAAACATTTTGGGCGTATATTTTGGGTATTTCATGCGATATGAAAGGTATAGGTGTTTAGATATCCCGGGAACTGACATCTGCGCGTGGCGATTTACTTTCTCGTGATTTGATACGATCATATGGTCAGTCCATGTGTCTGTGCCGACAGTGTGATGAGTAGGATTTAGCGGCAGAATCATAAGGTTCATTTCGCAAAAGAAACGCTTGAATTTCTCGGCAAGTGGTAATGGTGTCAGAAGATTGCAATTAAAATCGCCCTCAATATTATGTTTTCATATTTGCTTGCGCAAGATGCAATTACATTGCCCATGACCTCAATATTTCAGGTTTTTGGTGGGAAGTACACTACCGCTAAGTCACATTTTTTGCCAAAGATCGAGACTTCGATGAAGAGCTATTCATTAGACTGATTGACTTCGTCTGATCAAGACTCGATATATTTATATGCAAGATCAACCGACTCCTCCGCCTCGCGATTCGACACTTGGATTCCTGTCGGTTCTCAGGAAACGGTGACCAGGAAGTGAAAGAAAAGACGTGTTAAGAGACGCCTTCAACCTTGTTTCGCTAACAAGGAGCGTATGAAAATGGTGCAGTGAACTAGCTCTCTTACGTCATCGATATGGCAATAGAGGGACTGTGCATTTATGTGGCCCACAAAAAATTATCGCGAATGGGGCGTTAAAATAGGATTATAGTAACGGTTGTATCTAGTTCAGGTACTGAAGGATGAGGTAGTTTTGAATTCTTGTTACCTGTCAGTGAGGTCATGCCTTGAGAAAGGGGGTGTTAAGAAAGAGTGGAAATAATGAAAAGAAGGAAATTGTCTTGGAAATACCAAGAGAGCGTTTGGATGTGGTTCGAGGGGGTGGGGTTGTAGGGGTGGGCGCTCCTGCGCTAAGCGGCTACAGCTTGCAGCTCGGCCTTTGTCTGCACGCGGGCGCGGCCACTACCTGTTTTATGATGAGACTTCCGTCTTCTGTCCACACGTTCCTCAGGCCCAAGCGAGGAATACCGGGTGATCAGTAAAAAACGCAACCCTGCTGTTCAAGGCACTGAGAGAAAAGTGAAAGTTTTGCAACACTGCTTCTGGGACAGCTCCTTCGACTGCATTTCAGCGACACTCCATTCACCACCACCCCTTGTTTTCACTCACCCCCTTCCTGTGGTGTGGTGTGGGTCATAACTGCTCAAAACAAAACAGGCCGCGTCTTCATTCATAGTTTCCTTCTTTCACAGTTAACTTACGATGCGCCACAGCGTAGAGCAACGCAGTTTTGTGGTGGAGGAATATTTCCGAACGCAATCTTTCAAAGAGTGCCGGGCAGCTTCCAGAGAAAAATTTTCATCTGAGTCTATTCCGAACAAGAGTACCATAGTTCGGTTACTGAAGTGCTACCGTGAGAAAGGTGGTGTGTTTGATCGGAAACGCAGTCGCCGAATTCGTGCTCACGCAGCGAACAAACTTTACATCGGGTTGCAGCAAATGTTCTCATGCAAGTTAATGCTTGTTTGTTACCAAATGGAGAGCATTTTGAACATTTTTTGTGGGGTTTGTTTCTTTCCGGCCCTAGTGTATAATTCATAATTTCCTTTTCATCATTCATAATAAATAATTTCCTTTTCTCCTTTACCGATTACCTAACTACCTTTATTATTTTTGTTGCAGGGAATTCCAAAACCTTCATGTTAAGGTTAAATAATGGGGATGATGGGCAAGACTGATGTATCATTAAGTGACTATCTTTCACTGATAAGTTCACCTGTGATTATTAGTCACTGACTACTGTGCTTGCTCTTTTCAAACTACTTTTATTTTAAAAGTAACAATATTTCAATAAAAATTATTATTATTAATCAGAGGCGCTGTAGTGACATCAGGTGATGCACTGAGCTAATATTCCCGGTCCGTGTTCAAGAAAATGGCGATTAAGCATTACTGTAAATGCGAAATTTGAAGCTCTTTTTCTCAGGAATCTATTACGTTTTCGAAAAATTCATTTGAAGTACTTTCAAGCACTTCCACTCACAAATGAAGTAATGTACAAATGTAGTACAAATCGATGGAAATGTGCATATTAACGGCGCGAGAGATATCAACAAAAAAAATACATTTGTGTAATTTTTTAAAAAACAACAACTACAAAGAATACATCAAAATGAGCTTTACGAAATATCAAACAGTGCAATTAGCACTATACGTTGGAAACATTTTAAGAAAAAATTTGGAGCCATTTTTGAGAGAATGGCGTTTGAGCGTTTCTTAAAAATGCAGAATTGTCAGCTCATTTTTACACAAAACAGTTGGGTTCTTGAGAAAATTTATTTGAAATTATTTAAAGCACATGTACTCATAAATATAATAATGTGAAGAAATCGCTTTTAATGTAAACATTACCGACGTGTGAGACAAGTAAAAACATTTTTTTTAAATTTTGAAAAAGACAAAGAATAGGGCAATATGTCGTTTATGTCATCGGATAGGGTTGGTTGGGCGTTAACCTCACCAAGCATTTAAAGAAAAAAATTGGAGCGGTTTTTGAGAAAATCTTGTTTTTGTAATTTTTTAAAATTGCAAATATTGGACGCTCTATTGCACAAAAACTATTTTTCAAAAATGTACATGACCTTAATGAAAGAACTATTTCTGAGCAACAAATTTCATTTGAAGTAACAATCTTTATCTTCAATTTTATAGTTGTATCTGTGCCTTTAATGTGAATATTACCGACGTAAGAGACAAGTCAAAAAAATGTAATATTTAAAAATTTTGAAAATACAAAAGAAGAGACCAAAATAGCGTTTATGCCATGGTATAGGGTTCATTTGGCACTAACCCAAAAAATTAAAGAAAAAATATGGAGCCGTTTTTGAGAAAATCTTGTTTTTGTAATTTTTTGAAATTTCAAATATTGCATGCACTATTGCACGAAAACGCCTAAAATTTCCCAAAAAAAGTATATGACCTTATTGAAAGAACTATTTATGCACAACAAATGACATTTGAAGGAAAAATACGTGTCTTCAATTTTGTAGTTTTAGGAAGACGCCGAAAAAATTCAAACTTTTGCAATTTAAAAAAATTCAGAGTTAACGGTGAAAATGCCACCTTTATAAATGTATTTTACTCTATTCTTACAAGAAATTTAAAGAAAAAAATTGGAGACGTTTTTGAGAAAATTTTGAAAATGTCCGGTGGCTTCATGTAAAGTACCTCCCAATTTTAAAGAATGTTTTTTAAAATTTTCAAGTTTCAACTAGAGCCAGAGAGACAGGGTTTTCTTCAATTTTGAAAAGATCATACATGTGGTTTAGGCGCTAATAGTGTTCACAGACGGGCGGAGGGACAGACGGACAGTCGCACAGACGAACGGACAGACGTTTTGAAAAAAAAAACATTTTTTCGGTATCAGGGGACCCGAAAACGTGTATTTCCGTTGAAATCTCGAAATCAATTTTCGGCAGCATTACATAACTTTCTCTATACTACGTATATTACTCCGTATATACCTTCGGTATTCGAGGTATACGTTCGGTATATGAGAGAGTAAAAATCAGCCATCAAAATTCAAAATGTTTTTTGAAACAGTTCTTTTGGCCTGTGTAATTTGTCCATTATCTAGGTACTTTCTGAAACCCTGTATAACCTTGAGCAATGCTGTTTGAGTACTTTTCCATTTCTTAAATCCATATTGAAATTTATTTTAAAACATTTAGTTATCCATGTACACGTAATATGTGTCTGTACACTCATATACACATACAACATATAAACACGTATATACACATGATTTGTATGACTGAAATCCCGATTGATTTGAGTTATTCTGATGCTTTGGCACCAATGGCTTCTATTGGCATTTAACACTTTAATAAACTTGATGGTTACCACATAAATCTTGTGAAAATCCATATGGTTAGAGCAAACAGAAATAATATTTCACAAATAAATATCTTTCATAAATATCTTTTTAGTGGAATATTGTTTTATTTACCATATTCATTAGAGCTTAACCGGAATGCTTCCCTCTTCGAGAGCATATCTGAATTATATCAGTTTAGTTCTTTAACTGGTGCATATTAGTATGTTGACCAGCCATGTAGTCAAATACAGAGGTGCTGAACTACTTATTTCTGGTTGTTACGTTTTCATTTCCGTTAGTGTATTTTAGAAAATTTGCAATTAATTCGTTTGAATGTAAGCGTATCTACGGTGTTTTCGGTAATGCTCTTTTTTTCTTCCTCAGGAACCAAGGATGCTCCATGGCGAAGAGCTGTAACCAGTGCACCTGTGATACCTGTGGTGGAAAGCAAGTGCAACATAATTCTTGTTGCGACTCATGTTGTAATAAGAAAACGGAAAAAGTAGTAGAAGAGCGGAATATTTCAACTTTACCTAATATCACTATCATCATTAACCATGCTCCTATATACGTCAACAATACTCCTATCATCAAAACAGAGAATAGGTGTGGCAACGCTAGTCTACTCACCAATGGCACTCACATTGTCTACATGTACCCTCACAATTCTACATGCTCCAATCGTACGTGTTGCACGAGACAAGTGCGGCGCGCGTGTCGACCGATGCCTTTACCTCTGCCGCCCGTGTGTCCCCCTCCTATGTATGTCCCCGATTGTTCACCACGATGTCTGCACCTGCAGTCTGCGTCCATGGCTCAACCCGCGCCGTGCGAGTACTTTCAGTCGTGGCCGTACGTGCACTGTCCACACACGGGTTGCTATGGATTCACTTGTTCTCCGCCAATGATGATGCCTCCGTCGCCCCCTCCGATGGTAGTGCAAGGCTGCATTCCTGTTCCCGCCTGGCCCTTCATACGCTGCATACCGGGAGCGGGTGGTGACAGTATGGTGAGCTACGGTCCGCCATCTTATCAAGTGTTGGGACCGGGCGGCGCCAGCCCCGCCGTGCCCTTCTCTTCCACTGACCACAGTGACGCGTTCTCGGGCGGCGCCAACTTGGATCCCAGCTTACCATCCGGAGAACCATCTCTCGTCTCCCACTAATTGCAATTTAGGAATAGGAAAGTGAAATTTATTCTTCTTACAAGTTTGGCCGTTGTATTTCTTTACGATCATGTATTGGAACTTTCCTGCTTTGGAATTCCAATTTTCTTGAGATGATGACTATTCGTAGGAAGATGAAAGTCTCAAAGAAAAGATGTCCCAAATATGAAAAAAATCTCATAAATCGAAATCCGAACTATTGAGAAGCAAAGCGTTCACGATTATTGTTTGCAATAAGCCACATTTTAATGACAGTGCAGGTGTTAAAGGATCTTAATACCAAACCTGACCCAAAATTAAACGACGCGAATATTTTAAAAAATAGCTGCCAGTAACATTTGACTTAAGAGTCTGGGCATACATTCATCGATATGTTTTTAAAATGACAAATATGAAGCTTTTCAATAATGCTTTTAAATACGTTCCCATGTTCCTAATTTGTCAGAAAATAGGAAATTCGAAATGGATTTATAGTCAGCTTGTAGTTATATGCGATATTTTATTAACCAAAAAACACGCATAAAACCTCTAAAATTTACACAATTAAAAAATAAATTAATATCATATTTTTGAAAAATAGAATGATCTCATAATTCATATATCGCAGAAGATGCCACCTCAGAATAGATATCAAATGATTTCACGATGGCAACACTTTTGCACCTACAAAAGTCAACAAGGCATATTTTATGAGTAACGTAAAGATGCACTTCTCATGTAATCATTTCAAGCGTGTGGTGGATCTTATCCATTTCCCCTTTCTTTTCCTTTTCAAAAACGGTTCTTAGTAAATGGTGCAGTCGATATATAAAGAATCCTAAAAGTAACCAGCATGGTTGTTCTTCTACTAGCTCTGTTCAAAGGCGTGAAGACGAACTCAAGGAATGCTGCTTATAAAAAGATGTTAATGAAAATAAACAAATTCATTTTAAGCGTTTTAGTAATTTCCAAACAGTATGTCGAACTCACAAATTACTATTTCTTATCTGATTACGTCGTGTTCCTAACTCCGTCGTACGAATGAAATTATCGTACTTCCAAGCCATGAAATTAAGTACATATTAAAAACAAAAGAATTCGAGAGGAAAACTACAACTTTAAATTAACTTTAACGACACCACATTAAAGCAGTCACTTAAATCAACCTCCTGGCAGATATTAAAATGTCACGCAATCACAATATTTTTTAATCTTTTAGAAAAATTAATTATTTTCAACCAAAAACTGGAAGTCCCTTGTGACTTCTTCCCGGTGCAAATACCACTTTTTCATGTCAATTGAGGGGTAAACCAGAGGTTCACTTGGCAAGCAAAAGTAGGTCCTACTTAAAGATGAAGGTCCGATAGAGGAGGGCATTGGTTGCGAGGACCGTCTTCAGGTTCCTTTCCCTACTAAACATTTTTAGAGAGTTTTTTTATTACATTCAATTTTTCAGTTTTTGTGAACAATTTTATATATTATTATTATTATTATTATTATTATTATTATTATTATTATTATTATTATTATTATTATTATTATTATTATGAAATTATTTAGAATCTTCATAACACAAAGACGTACTATTCAGAAATTTCAAATTCCTTATCGATACTATTTGTGAGCAATGTCATGTCAGTGAGCAATGTGCGCGCATGTAAAGCGGCGTATCTCAAATGGTGGTTTATAAAGAACTAAAGAATCAGAGACACATGACCTTTTTAAAAAAATGTACCACTATTCATATTTTGATTTTATACAAAAAAGCTTCGTCAAACGTAATAACATTACAATTTCTGGGTAAAGTTATCAGTTGTCACATTAACTATTATCTTATAGTAATTTTTATTATTTCTTATGTTCGTATAATATTTTAGTATAATGTTTAGGAAACTAAATTTCTTTTCACAATGAATTACATTTAAATGGTATTTTACCTCATTTGACAAAAAAAGGGTTTCGAAATAAAATCAATTTGCCAAACGCTACTCCTGATAGTATTACGAACATTCTGAATATAAAGGTACCTTTGTTCTGTAAGCTACAAAAATGTAGCGAAAAAAGAATGTAAACGACGTAATTTGTATTTGATAAGGATTGGCAATTTGTTTGTTAATAGTTTTAGACATCTTAGATATCAAATACTGTATTCTTTTTTGACATTGTATTTACCATTTTCTCATTACATTCGTATGATATGATTTCATATTTTGTTTTGCTTTCCTGAACCCATTTCCGTCCGTTATGTGAAGTGACCTTGGGCATCAAGTGATGCCACAGCAGTCGCTCTGACCGGAAGGTCCTAAGGTTCCAGTCCCGACAGTGGCAGGATTTTCGACAGCTAGATAGCTAGGTCGAATTCAGTCGTTGCCGTCTTGCTATTGGCTGCTCTCATCGGTAGTTTTCCGTAGTTTCTCCAATCAACACCAGGCGAATGCCGGAACAGTAACCTTACAAACGGGCCACGGACTGCGCGCGATATATCCTCGACTTTGTCCTATTAGAAACACCTCGTACACGTACACGTATATTCATACACACTCGTACATGAACTACACTACCACATGTTTCGGGAGCTCAGAGTTTGTCCCCGCTGGAGCGGTGACCCGCTGGGCAACGGAGCTCGCCATCCAGCGGGGGATGGTGACACCTTCACCTCTCATAACAAAAATATCCACTACACATGACTCTAGTAGTGAACGTGCTCAGAAACAATCAAAACAATCAATCGTCCATTATTATGGCTCTCATCGCTTTAGCATGCCTCCTGACAATTCCGACATAACGATTTTTTGGTTCAGCCACCCTAATCGAAATTGAGTTCGAATAGCATTGTCCATGGTGGCCTATTAAAATGTACATATAATATACACAAATGACCACCCCAGACCGATACGCAGCATTCAATAACGTTTTGGCCTGTTAAACCGTCGTCTCCCATTAAAAATTATACTAACATTGTTTTTCTCTGTAAAAACTAAGTATATTACCCGCTTTTTATTAATATATGCATAATTAAGAAGATGTACTCTGGAAAACTTACTTTGTAGGGAAAAACTTGACTCGCATTAGAGTAGATAATGTACCTACAGTACATATTTGCAGTACTTTTATGTAAACGTATCTTACTTAACAGATCATACTAAACTTACAGTCTTACTAAACCGGCCTTTTATTCTCACATTCAGCAGAGCACATGCAAATGCAAGTGCTCTATATATGTAAAAATAAGATCTGAAAGTAATCGTGGATTTTCTTCTGTTTCTTTGCGGCTAAAGACTTTTCGCGACAGGTGCGTGAGTCATTATCGTAGGTAATTCCACGAGTGCTATCGAAATAGTCGATAAATGCCCGAGTCGCGAAGTACCAAGCACATTTAGCTGAGATTTTTTAAAGCTCGAATGCAATTGAATGGGACTATTTCTCGAATGAAATTTGAATTTATGAAGGCGGTTCATTAATACTCGTTATGTAAGTTAATCTGGTATGTTTACATATTTTCAATGATGTCAGTTTCTATGTACATCAATTATCTTTTACTGTTTAATTATGCTAGGCCGCCTGCAATGTTTACAATCAAGGAGCTTAGGTTCTATCCATTACTTGGTTGTTTATACTCAACAAGTAAGTATTACAGTAGAAATGCAGTAAGTATTACAGTAGAAAACGCAAATAGCAAAAACACATAAAATATGGGTTTATTTGACTTGATTATTAACATTACATACATAACTGAGCCATTCCAAGTCAAATAGCACAAAGAATACCAAAATTTGACCTTCATATTTTTAATTATTTTCTAGTTTTTGTATTTATTATGTAGATCAAATACGTTATCACGTGTATTTTATTTTTTTCTAACTTTATTATTTTCGGAAATATTGCATAATGAAATTTGCTAAAAATGATGCACATCACTAAATTAAAAATATCACGTATTCGAGTACACTAATTATAAAATCTATTCAAATTCCATTCGAAATTAAAAAAACAAAAACAAAATGACAAAATGTTTTTGTAGAGCAACAATTCAGTACCTCTCTTATAACTATTTAAGAGCAAGAGCAAGAAAAAGATAGGTTTTATGTTTGTTAACAGTGATACACAGGAAATGGTATAGTTCGTTTTCTCGTTCGAAATTTTCTTGTCATGAAAACCAAAATTATCGAGAGTTAGTAGTTTGAGATAACTGTTCTTCTATTAAGAACATCTGTGTACTTCGAGTGATTCTGTACATTTCTTTTATATAAGGTAAGTAGATACTTTCTTTGTGATTATTTTCATCGTATTTCATAACCTGCGTGTCAACATGCTTGCTATTAGTATCTACTCGCAGAACGTGTGTCATTGATACTAATTGACACTTCTTATCACCTTCTACCAACAAGGATTCCGATTCAATCTGTTTCAGTGTCCACTTCTCCTTTGGCCTTTATCCTCCCCGTCCGCGTGGGATATATTGAAGAGCTAAAACCGGCAATCGCTCATTTGGATCCAATGAAAAAATATACGCATCGTTTCTTCTTATTTATAGATATTTTATCTAGGTATAACATTCCGATTCCATATTCCTCTTTTTAACGTTTCGCACTTCGTAAGAAATGGTATTGTAATCGTGCGCCGGAAAACAGAATTTTCGACTCATTGCAAAACTCATATTGCCGGACCCTAGTAACGAAACAGTGTTTCTATATATAGAAAATTACTTCATCTAACACGCTATGTAGTAAGAATCCATGTTTTACTGGTCCTTGATACCGAAAAATTGGTTGACGGCGAAACGTCTGAGTACCTCCGCCTAACGCCGCCTAAACCGTGCCTAAACGGTGTCAACGCTACCGCCTAAATCGTGCAGACAATTTTCTCCAAAACAGTTATCAGTCATCAGTCATCAACAGTCATCAGTCTGAAGGAACTTAAAACACTGCACATTTGAAATGGATATTTATTTTTATGTGTCCTATACATTAAGCCTCAAAAATATTTTCAATATTTTCTCAAAAAATGCTCGAAAAATTTGGATATAACTTTGTCCTCGGATAACGTAAAGGACTCTTTTGAAAATGGTAAAAGTTTCATTTTCGATAAAACCTTCGATTTTTGAAAATTGCAAAAGTTCAATTTTTTTGGTATATCCCTACAACAAGATTACTGAAGATAGGGATTTTTCCTTCATGAAATATTTTCTTAAAAGCAGATCTTGAAATAAGGTCACATACAATTTTTCGAAAACATGAGTTGTTTTCGCTTAATTTTGCGTTAAATATATCAAAGTTTAAACAATTATTTTCTCAAAAATGTTCACAATTTTTTGCTTTATTTTTTCTCCTTGTAAGTATCAAAGGATGGTAAAAATGTGACGCTAGTTTCGTTTCCGGCGAACTATATTTTGAAAAATTGCAATAAGATAACATTTCAAAACTACAAAATTGAAAATAGAGATTTTTGCCTTAAATAAAATCTGTCTAAAAAAATCAGATTTTAAAAACAGCCAGGTAGAATTTTTTATACCCGAGTAATTTTCCGGTAATTTATTCTTAAAATTATTGGAATTAAAAAAACATTTCTTCAAAAACTGCTCCCAAGACTTCTTTTTAATTTTTTCCACAGATAAAACAAGGGACGCTTAAACTATAGGCACAGGTGTCATTTTCTTTTAAATCTCTGAATTTAGCGTGTTGGAAAGATTAGAAGAGACAAGTCGATTTTTAAGCGTCGGCCGAAATGAGTACGTCCGAGCTGCCGTGGGGAGAAGCGGTAAAGAGGCCGGCGTGTTTACTCGATGAACTTGAGTTCGAGTCTGGGGACAAAAATGCTTTCTTGTTGGAAAAAAACTTTTGCAGATTCATGTAGTAGTGTAGTATAGCCAAGCCGTCACAAATAATGCGAGAAAGCATGTGCCGATGTGGCATCACTAGTTATCTAGGAAGGCATATTCTGGAATACGAACACTTCGTAAGAATTTCGTTTCTGCTGCATGAATTCTACTTTTATCTCCCCAAAATTACTTAGGATTCACTTAAGTATATGAACGGCAGTAGTATTAAAACACTTTATATGGGTATCTTTATGTGTCTCATTTTTTTAAATTCCCGTGAATGTTTCCACACATTTTTCTAAACTTATTTAATTTATCGTCTACGTCCATATCTTTTTGAAACGGAACGCAGCATCCTGAGTATTTAAAATCCTTCACCTCTTCTAAAATGTCACAATCTTCGTTCTAGCTGGGAGTTTGCCTTTAAAATTTGCGTTATTATTATAATTATTGATATTGTAATTATTATTTCTACTATTCCACTGGCCTGTGATGGTTTCATTACCGCCATTTTGTATTTACTTTTTACTTGATCGTATAATTACGTATATACGGGAGTAATATACAAAGTATCGAGAAAGTTATGTAATGCTGCGGAAAATCGATTTCGAGATTTCAACGAAAATACACGTTTTGAGGTCCCCTGATACCGAAAAAGTAGGGTTTTTTAAAAACGTCCGTCCGTCCGTCTGTCCCTCAGTCCGATTGTATGTCTGTCTTATGTGAACAAATCTACAGCTTAAGTCTACGATCTTTTCCAAATGGAAGAAAACCCTGTCCATCTGGCTCTTGTTAAAACTTTTAAATGTTGAAAAACATTCTTTAAAATTTGGGGGTACTTTTCATCAAGCCCCCTGAATATTTTCTAAATTTTCTCAAAAATGGCTCAAAATTATCTTTAAATTTCTTGTAAGAATAGAGTAAAATACATTTATAAAGATGGCATATGCTCGATTTTCACGGTTAACTCTGAATTTTCGAAAATTGCAAAAGTTTGAATTTTTTGGGGGTCTTCCTACAACTATAAAATTGAAGACAGATTTTTCCATCAAATGAAATTGGTTGCCCATAAATAGTTCTTGCATTAAGGTCATTAACACGTTTTTAAAAAATTTAGTAGTTTTGTGCAAAAGAGCGTGCAATATTTACAATTTTAAAAAAATACAAAAACAAGATTTTCTCAAAAACGGTTCCAAATTTTTATTTAAATTTTTGATAGGGTTAGTGCCCAAACCAACCTATCCGATGACATAAACGTCATATTGCTCTATTCTTTTCTTTTTCAAAAATTACAAAAATGTAATTTTTTGACTAGTCTTCCAGGTCGGTAATATTTACCTTAGAGGCAATTTCTTTGACCTATTAGATTTATGAGTACATGTGCTTCAAATAACGTCAATTAAAGTTTCTCGAAAACTCAACACTTTTCTGTAAAAATGTGCTCAAAATTAGGAATTTTCAGATACGCTGAAACGCCATTCTCTAAAAAATGGCTCGATATTTTTTTCCTCAAATTTCTTTAATGGATGCACTGTTTAATATGACGTGAAGTTCAATGTGTTTACACTTTTGTTTGTTCAAATATTACACAAATATAATTTTT